>JAEANM010002338.1:0-24826 GCA_017656035.1 Myanophis thanlyinensis | reverse complement strand
AGTCAGTCAGTCAGTCAGTCAGACAGTTTTTGTTTGTTAAATAATACTCATAATTTAGAAAGTAGGTTCTAAAGTATATATGGTTTCCATTACTAAAATGCAAATATAATTATTTCTAACTTCCTAATAATAAGTAGAATCACATCCTGAGCTTCTACACTCTACAGTTCTTGATCTGAAGCTACAGTCTCCACATTTTTCCATTTAAGATTGATGTTTTTCAGGTCTTCCTGAAATGTTTGGTGCCAGATTTGTCTTTGGCCTTCCGATTTTTTTCTGACCATTTGGTGATATCCAATTAATTGCGGTCTTTGCTGGACATTGCTCATTCATGCAGAGCAAGTGTCCAAAACACATTCCTCATTCTGTCACTACCTCAGATAGTCTTTGGGAATTTCTTCTTTATAGAATTTCATCATCTGTGACATGGTCCCATAATGATATACAAAGAATCCTTCTGAGGCAGTATTGTTGGATGACGTTGATCTTATATTTCCAGGTCTCACTGGAGTAGATAGCAGTCGGTATGATAATGGTATTAAATAATCTGAATAAACAAAATGAATGGATTCTCCACATAAATGTGTAAAAACACAAAAGTAAACATATTAATCTTTTGGCCTCACCACTGCTAAGTGAGGTAGCTTTTATGGATAGGGATATATTTATGTGAAGATTTTAAGTTTTTGCCTTATCTATCACTTCAAGACAAGAACTACAGAAGCTTTGCTTCATTGATATAGACTGCAGTAAATAGAATTATAAAAGTCTGTTTTCCTTTCCATCTTCTTACAGCAAACTAAGCAAGGTTAACTTCCTTTTTAATACTTTTAATTTCCTCCACTCCCAAAGTTGAAATCATGTTTGTTAATGTCACATTCCTTCTATAAAGGAATGCCTTTCAGATGGTTCACTTTATGTTCAAAAAATACTGCAACATCTACTAAATGGAACATAATTAGATCACCTAAGGTATAGACTGGTTAATTTGAATTCTGTTTTTTTTTTTGAAAACTTTCTATTAAGTGAACTTGCTTATTCTTTCTGGAAACTGGCAACAAATCCTAGATTCTGCTTAGAACCAATATTCTTAAAAAAAACATTTCAAATTTAATAGATGTAATCCCAGAAAAAGAATAAAAAAATCACAATTTAATGAGATACATGGTCATAGTGGTGAGAATAAATTTTACTGAAGTAACATACAATTCTGACAATATTTAATCAGGAACTTAAACTTGGAGAATATGGTGCCATGGAAAATTAACAATATATACTCACAACATATGTTTATCTAAATTTAAGCAAGAATGGTTCCCAAATATACAATATATCACACATGGCATGGCAAATATATAAAAAAAATCACTGTCTGGTTTCTAAGGGGCCCAAATGTTTATAGATAGGAAAGTTAGATACCAAATACCCCACTTCCCCCCCTTTTTCTTTGTATTTTAATGATTGTGACATTTGTTTTGTTTATTTGTTTGAACATAGACAAATAATATTAAGTAAAAATACAGTGGACACCTTAATCAGTTTAATATTTATTGTACAATAAATACTTTGATGCAATCTGTAGTAGTTTTAATATTGTATTTAGTTCTGAATGAAAAAGTTAAATAAATATATGCTCATTAACATTGACATTTAATACTGATATAATAATTTTCTTTTTTATCTTCAATGGTCTACATTATCTAGGCATTATCTAAATGTTAGCTAATATTGTACAAATATCATTGTATCAAATATTATATATTATATGTTTTACAATAATATAATGAAAAGGAAAAAAAGGTTTAAAATTCCTGAGAAGTTTAGATAGTTCAAATAACTTGTGTTTTAGTCCAATGTCTAGATTGGATCACCACTTTAAGTTAAAAGCTTTGGATTTTTGAGTATTTTTCTGCTAACAATGCTAACAACTATCAGCATTTTCTTCAGAATAAACCTGAAAAAATATTTTTTTTCTGTGGGCAATAGTACTTGGACAAAAAATTCATGAGTTATCCCTAAGAGATGATTTATTCTGAACATGATTCATGGTTCACAATGAACAGATATTTGAGAAGAAGATGATGGTATAATAGTTCATATCCACAGCATATAAAGAATTTTATTTTCAACTGGCTGTCATCTTGATATCTTTCTCAATTTTTAGGATCATTTTTTTGTCTCTGTGTGTTTGGTAAAGAGAGTGCAATAATATGTATATGTATGAACCAAAGCAACTGAAGCTTAACTGAACTCTGGCATATGACAGGGACAAGAACAGCAGTGATGAGCTGAAGTTGTTGTCAGCATACCTAGGAATATCATAATTATAAAAGCAGAGCTGCAAACAGTTGACGGGTGCAAGCATTTCACTTATTTTTATAAAGCCCATAAATTTCATGTGTATTGAAACAAATATTCAGATTTCAATTTTATCCCCAGGTATGCACAGAGCATATACTACCTTTAAAGGTCATGATAAGTGTGTATTATCATCATTTAAGTTTATATCAATAGACACTTTGCAACTGTTTTAAAGAAAGGCATTGAAGGAAAACCAACAAACCTGTTGCTATCCATGGTGCTGAAAGACCAACTTGCATCTCACCACCAAGAGGCATTAATGAAGATAATTGAAGATGTTATTAGGAAAACATGTTTGTTATTAGAGGTTACTTATAGCTTTATTACTCAGAGTTACACTTCATTAATATCCATTTTTCATGGCTCTGATTTGCCATTAATTAATTCTATGACCTTTTGTCATTGGAAGAAATGTCACTGGCAACAGAGGAAATAACACATGTTAGTAAAATTATGACTTTTCATTATACTGGCTACATTTTTGCATTTTGAATTGTTTCTGTTACTAAAGAATAAGTATTGTGGTAAAAAATAAATAAAAAAACACAGATAATTTATTCTAAGTTATAAATCTAATATCCATGTTCCCTACATTGAAAACATTTTAGTCAATGTTTTATTTTTTCATCATGTAAAATTACCCCATAAACGTCTATGATTATAAAACATTCTAAGATGTGATACCTGAAAGCATCAAAAGGAACAATTTTTAAAAACATTTTTATTTTATTTTTCAATTCTGAAAGATCTGAAATAATAGTTATCTCTATTAAGCTCCTGGGTAGTGCAAGCACACATTTTCATTTTTAAAGTGCCTTAAGCCCACACAAAAGCATATTTTATCTTCAGAAATTGTGATAAATATATACTTATACTTAAATGTCATTTAAGTCTTTCTAGCTGTGTATAATAAGAAATGGCATAACAAATGGCTGTGATGCTGAAAAACTGCCATGTACTGTATTTATCTACATATTTTATTATTTGACTTTTGCTTCTCTCATTTTAAATGCTCAAATATAAAACTGGAACACAATTAGCACTTATATTACCTTATTCAAGGGGAAGAAAATTAAATAGATTCTTGACAAATATTTAAAGACTGATGTTGGAAAAATAATTATAAAATACATAAACGTGATTTATTTTAAACCAACAATTCACTGCAAGGTTATCAAACATTCAGGGATTCATGTGTCAAATGGTTGAGGATCTTGAAAATAATAACATGGGATTTGCTTGCCAGAATCAGACCATTCATCCATAAACTCTGATATCCATTGCTTGACAGCTGACAAGTGTTTATGGTTCAGTAGAAGGACATAATTCTAGGGATTTATTTGAAATGGACAAATACTTCAAATGTAAGTCATTATTATGATGCATAACTAGCAAGCATGTGTTATTATTATTTTATTTTTGTAATATTGACAGGTTGGTTAATGATCTTATTTTCAGTGGTGAATTTTTTTCACTGGCTATGTAATACTTCCAAGCAATTTACTGGCACTGTAAAATCAAATGAAGAACAATGAAAGAAAAAAAATGAAATGAAATGAAATGAAGGCTCAAATGTAATTTTACAAATTTGCTATGGATGTTCAGGCTCACACTATTATTCTTAAGGTCATTAAGAAATGTGTTAGCAGGGACATACCAATATACCTCTATATTTGTCTAAAGCCAGATGTCTAAAATATTTGTCACAAAGCAGTTCAATTTTAGTATGCAAGACACCCAGTAACCCATTTTGAACAAGTTTCAACACATTTTGAAAGAGTTTCTAATGGATATTAAATTGTTATCATTGTTTCTAATTAAGTTTTAGCAGACTAAACTCACTCCATTTCATAATCAGCTTTTAGTACCAGGAAAGTACCAGCCTGGAAAATTTCTGCTCCTTTCTTCTAAAAATTAAAACATAAATTTGCCAGGTTGATCTTAGTGTTAGGTAAACAGGGAATATTTTACTTTATAACTTTATAAATTGCCTTCTCAATTTTATTGAAGAAAGCATGATTTTAATCTGCCACTACTTGGATTGCCATGTGATTCTGAGATATTGTACATTCACATGACAATTTCTATTTCTCAAATCTGTTCCTTACCTATAGAGAGTTTGGCATGTCTAAGCATACTTGGGTTTATAAATTTTATGTTAAAATATAGATGAAATTGTTTGGTCATTTTATAAAGCTTAGATAACAAGTACATTCACAATGGATTTTCAATTATTTTCTGAAATAGATTTGATTACTAAATAGAATTTATTCTGGCTAGATTCCATCCTTTAATGGAATGAGTAGAGAGAAAATACCAAATTTGATTCCCCACTTCCACCACACCTATGATTCAGGCAGAATTTGTTCTCAGCTTCAGTATTAATATTTAATTAATATTAAACAAACACTCCAGTTGACTAGTTTATGCAAACCAGGTACATTTTTATACATATTATAGAGAATGTCAAATATTAATTGTGTAAATCTGAATACTCATTAAGTCTATACATACTAGGGACCAATTGATAAAAAATATGCATTCTATGAATATTCCAAGTTCTATTTTTAAATTTAATTGCAGCCAGTTAGTCTAGTGGTTAAGACATCAGGCTAGAAAGTGGGAGACCATGAGTTCAAATCCCATGTTAACTGTGGAAGCCATCTAGGTCCTTTGGGCCAATCACACTCTCTCAACCCAATCCATCTCACAGGGTTATTGTTGTTGAGGAAATGGGAGAAAGAATGTGTGTTGGGATATGTTCGCAGCCTTGAGTTATTTCTAAAAATAATAAAAGTAGAGTACAAATAAATAAATAAATGTTTTAATGTTGTCCTGCTTTTTCTCTAGAAAATCAAATGGCATAGCTTCCTCTTATTTTATTTCTATAATAACCCTTTTTTTTTTTTTTTTTTACAAAGGATGGGTTCAAAAATAGTGGCAGATTCAAAGCTCTATGAGCTCCACTTATCTGGAAATCCTTTATATTATTGCATAGAATACATTGAATATGAACCATCACTGCCTTTTCCTTCTGAACAAAAGCTTTTTATATTGTGAGAGAATGGCTCTTCTTCTATAGGCTGGAACTTGTTTTTCTGTTTAGGTTGTTCTCACTGTTCAGAACAATAATCTCAGTCAATCGCTTCCTGAATAGCAAAAAGCTCCAAAACTTTAAAGAGCCATACTTTTCTTATATAATACAATGCAGCAAATTATCATGATGCATCCTGACTGATAGCATCTTGAATATGTGGATTCAGGAACGATAGGTCTTCTACAGCTTTTGAAAACATTGTTTCCTCAATTCCACATAATTTGATGTATTTTTAGTCTAGTGAGAAAAAAAAATAGAAACATTTTCCTTTTTTCTTCTCAATGTTGTGCTCAGACATGCTGTGTTACTAAAATGAAGGAAAAGGAAGTAGAGGAAAAATTAGGGGAAATAGTAAATAAGAGAGGAAACAGGAAAATGATGCAAATGAGAATGCAGAAAGTTTTAATCACCTGAAGTTTGATCCATGTTTTGCATTGGAGACAGAAAAAAAGAAAGTTGCCTCTGATGTATCTTGCAAATAATTTTCTTGACAACAATATAAAAAGCATAAAGCAAGACACAGAAAAATAGACTCAACTACAGAGAAATTTGCTGCATTTCTACTTAAAAATAACTGGATTGTTTCCTTAAAAGAAAAATGTATTTTATAAATGAACAAAATAAACTAACTCCAAACAGATAATTCATAATTGTAGCTTCTAAAAAGGAGTGAGAGATTATATTACAGCAACTGCATTTCTTTTATATAATCTGTTTAGATAGCAATTCCAAACTGTTCCAGCTTTTCTTATAATAGTAAGATATTTACCTTAGGCATGTAATTTCTGTATGAAATGCGTATTGGCATCAGTTCTCAATCTGCTGGAGTTATTGCTTAAGGATAGATATTAATCAGCTGAAATTTTAGTTTAATGGAGTAATTTGAGATTAATGAACATAATGGCATAATTTAGAAAGATCACAGATATGTAGTACTTATTGTGCCTTTCTTCTTTTTACTCTGCATAAATTTATAAAAATGGAAGATATTATACAATAATATTATACATCTTGACTGTGTATTTCTTCTTCTAAGGAATAGCAAAATGGATATTCCAATTCATTTTATAAATTTGTTTTATATTGAAAAGTTGTTTTACAATGTTAGATATTTAAAAATAATTTGTAGGTCATATGCATAAGTCAGCATTCATTTATCCAGATGAACAAATAAAATAATTAGATCTCATAAATATATGTGAATAATATCTCACCCAAATAGAAAAAAAAAAAAAAAAAAACAGCTAGAAGTTGACAGGCAAGGAAGAGACTCAGAATATGAGATACCAGTATCCTCCTGCCCGCTCTCCATTATGCATGCCTAGCTTCAGTGCACCTACTCCCTTCTGTGCTCCCTAGATTCTATCCACATCCTCACTAGCTTACCTACCTGTGCCCACACACCTGCAGGCCTTTCTGGAGGGTCATGTTAAGGGTCCTATTTACTAATGAGTTTCATCTGATGGGATCCAGAGGTGAGTCTTCTCTCCCACAGCAACTATATTATGGAATAACATCACTCTCAAATAAGATGGACCCCAATCTCAACCAAAGTCAACCATGGACAAACTGGGAAACTGTGAACATTCTCGTTACAGCTAAATCCAAAATTGCTAGGGAATTCCTAAGACAATTCTATTTCAAACTCAATCTTGCAGTGTTCAAAACTATTTTGTAACTATTTTGTCTACGTTAAGTCTTTCTAATAACTGTAAATGATAAAACCATTGATAATTGTCACCAGTTTATCTCTTGATTTTTAAATATTTTAAAACTTTAAATACAGGGTTTTGTTTTGTTTTTTGCATGGCTAAAAGAATAATAATGTTTTGCAAAAGAGTCTGCCAAAATGACAACTGTTATCTACAAAATATTGTAACTGCCCCAGTGCAGATGTAATAGAGGGAAAAACACTATATTTAATGATTCAGTCTGGATTAGAAAAATCTAATATTTTTTCTTTAATTTTGATTTATAGATTGCATGTGATGGGAAAGTATTAGCAGTTATATTTTGCAACTAAATGATTCCCACCATAAAATGAGTCAGAAATGGGAAAAAAATAAGATTTTGCAATGCATAATTTAATACCAGTGACAAATATGAAATGCCAGAGCTACACAGTAAATCACAGCTTTGTTGCCACTTTTAACTAACTATTCTAGTCAGTGCAACATAGCAGGATTATTTGTCCACTGTGGTTTGAGGAGACAATAAACCGTAATTTTATTCTCATTTCAGTTTTTACCCCTAAAAGGCAAAAGAAACAAATTTCTTGAGTTGAGAACGAAGTAATGATGTGACCTTAGGCACTTATCTGAAAAATGTGGCAATTTGATTATCATTTTGCATAATGCTGAATTTAGAAGTACTGGAAATATTATATATAATAATAGTACATAGCAGAAAATGAAAGAAATAATGGAATTTCTGGTTATTAATGTTTTTTTTTCTGGCTATAGCAGCATTATATTAGCATATAATTTTAATTTGTCATACAGTAACCATAGCTTTTGCTTAGAAGCATAAACACACACACACACAAACGCACACCACACACACACAGAGAGAGAGGGGGGGGGTGCAGGAACATTTCTGTATAAAAAGGAGCTCTGTTTCTAATCAGATGCACTATGGTTTATGAATTTTAACACATGGTAAAAATGTTAAAGTTACAGTTTATTTTTCTCCTGATGTGGCATTTTGGAAAATAAACTCTAATGGATATAGAATCAGACTTTTGATTTACAAAGTATAGACTCAATCCAAGTTTGCTATGAATTGTGCTGAATTCAATGATTTTGAATTCTAAGATTGCACTACATATTTCTTTAACTTCATTTGGAAAATGGAATACATAATACATTGCTTGCTGTGTATAAAGTATTATTATATTTTAAATATTATGTAATAATGAAAGCTATTGCTATTTGTAGACTTGAAGGCAATGAAGTCATCACATCACAGCAAGAATTCCTGTCAACTATCTGAGCAAATTTTATGATCCTGTATGTGTTCAGATGAACTTAATGTTCTTAGTTTAACTAATAAACAGATTTACCACTTTTTCTGACATATTAAATCATGCTTGTCATCTCTTTTTATAGCATGATGGCAAAATAAATCTTTTAAGAATAAAATATTTGGATGGGGAAGAAAAGGCTTTAGATAGTATGGTTTCTCTACTATAAACATCTCAAGTTGAGTCCTATTGTTAGCTTAACTATGGGTTTTTTATAAGTTGCTCTGAACTTTTTTGAAAGGAAAAAAGTTTAAGAATTATACATTATGGAATTTTTACAAACCATTTTTCTTTTTCACTTTCTCTCTATTTTTTTCATTTTCTCTAATGTGTGTGTATGTGTGTGTATGTTTGTGTGTGTTTATGGTGTGTGTTTTCTTAATTGAAAATCATGTAGTAAAATTTTAAATGTATTATTTTGGGCATTTGTAAAAAAAAATTCCTAAGTATTTAACAAATCCAAAAGTGGTAGAGATATCTAAAGATATTCATGGACATGTTTCTTATCCACTTCCTACAGGCAGGCAAGTCCTTACTTATATTGTTAATTAATGCACATCCAACAGAGAAGTAGGAAGCATTCTTGAAATGCATAGTACTATCTGTGTCTTTGAATCTGTATTAGAATAGTATATATTCTATGCATATATTATATAATTATATATTATATATTAGTATAGTATATATTATATACCTTATTTGCTTAATCATAGCAGCAATCTTCATATATTCTTTGTTCCAATTACAGGAGGATAAACTTTGGTTAAAATAAGAGGGTTTTTTTAATTAATGGTGAAAGCAATTTAACAATAAAAAATAATTTAGAAGAGTGATGGGCTCTCTCTTATTGGACTTTTCCAAATTGAAAATTTGCAACTACCACTATAAGATTCATAATTTTTTACATCAGACATACCATAGAGGTTGGACCTGAAGTTTTACAAAGCTTACAGATAGCTTTATGAAGGTACTTGGGACCAGAATTTCCATCACTAAGTGATATGGTTGTAAAGCATGATATCACTTGACTACATCATTTAGTGATGGTAGCAGTCCCTGTTCTATTGCCACCAATTGTTAGGTGAAGACCCACCCCAATCCGAGACATTGTGCTTCCTAGCCTTGTGTCTCAGTAAGGTAAGAGACTGCCTCCTCTGGAACTTCCAGCATCCACCTATCTCCCAGCCACCTCTGTCCATTTGGCCATCCTGCATTTCACAGTGGTGGTTGTGGTGACAGGATTGGGGTTAAAGTCAAGGTTCAGCTGGCACTGGGCCTTTACTTCACCCTCTGTGCCACCGAGACTTTACTTGAAATCTCTGTGGAGTTCTGTTTCACACCCCATGCCATGACACCGCAGCATTACAGTTGCCCCCACCACTGTGGCTGTGCAAGCTCTGCTGTCCCAGCAAAACTTCATGTTCCTCCTGCTGCTAATGAGGTGGACCTAGCCTAACCTTCTGCAAGGCAACTACTGGCCAAGCCAGGATATCATTCTTGGGATGTCCCTATCCCTCTCCAAATTGCATATGCACATCTCCAACACTCTGTTTAATTATGTATTACTTCTGTACTATGACCTTTGTTCAGCAACTGTTGGAACTTAAGGTGGTGCTGAATAAGTGGTACTTAGACAAGATTCCTGAAATTATAACTGTTATAGAAGCCCTGCAATCAAATTATCAAATCTGGGTGTTTGTATCATAGTTTCAAAGGGTTGCCCTGTATGTAACTTCATTGAAATATTTTGGATTCCTTGGTGCTATCTGAGCTTTCATAATGCAAGTAGGTAACATCATTGCTAGAAGGGAGTGGGATTTGCTCTCTGGTTATATATTTGTGCTGTCAGTGTTGGTGGGAGTGGCATTAGTGGTTCTTTGATTGGACTGTTGTTTATGGTTTGATTGTTTGTCTGAGTTGATAGTACCTTGACTGAGGTATAGTTTACTGCTTGATTGTTGGCTAGTGTTAACTTTGGTGTTATTTTGCTTGTCTGGATCTTAATTGCTAGTAAGAAGGTGCTTTGGTCTTTGACTGATTTTTTTTTCAGCCTTGTATGTTATGTACTACATATTAAAAGAGATACAAGCCAAGGGGTGGGGAGTTGAACTTATTTGATTTCCAGTCCTTTTAACTAACAGCAACTTTTGCATATCCATTATGCATGTATCAATCCCTAAATCTCATGAACTACAAAAAGGGATCAGTTATAACTGTATAGTACATAACAGTGTCATAAAGTGTATGTGATTAAGTGACAATGTGCAGAACTAAAGTGGAATAGTTATAGAAGAAATCATACACAAATAAACACATTCTCTACCATACAAATCTGGTTTGTAATGACAACAGAATTAATCAACTTTGGTTTTATCCATTTGAATATGTATCAGAACTGTGATTTGTTCATTTCTTTTCAGGGATGTATAATATTTTAAAAATTATAACTATAAAGAGGCAAAATAGAACAGATCATAAGCAGTGGCTTTATTAGGGAACATTTGGAGATGAAAAAACTGAATTGTACTTAACATTTACTCAAGAAATTCCAAATTATCCTATCGTGTAACTATGCTCAGCTAGGGAGGAATCTGTCAACCAATTTCACTCTTTAATTTCTCTGCTCATTAAGTCTTCACTTCTAAGATGTGGAAATTGAAATGACTTCAGGCTGGAAATAAACCTCTAAGAAAGTCATGTTATAAGGGAAATACTTTCCACAGAAGAGATACTATAACACAAAACAGAATTACTTGAAGATTAGTTCCATTGTTGGCTGATGATTGTTTAAGTATTTCAGTTATTATAAGTTGTAAAAAAAGATCTAGTGACTGTTAGTTATAGGCTGCACAAAAGACTCAGACCTCCCTTGTAATCAGGATAAGTCTTATTCATAACTACAAATGATTTTATCATTGGAATTAAATAAAAGCCAGTAAACTTCAGAAGACTGAAATGACAGAATGGCAAGTAGTTTAGGGCAGGAAAAAAAAACATTTTAAGTCAAAAAATAGAGGATCAATGAACCCAAGAATGATATGCATATATCATTTTAAGGGCAGAGTTGTATGATGGAAAGAAACTGTACAGTCTGAAACTATTATTTATTGATGTATCCCTAATTTTGCTACACCTTCATCAGTTCTGTGGGATATTTATTTTCTTGTTCAGAGTACCCATGTTTATTTGTGAGTGTATGTCTTGCTTATCAGCTTAAATTCAGACACCATTGGAGGGGTTTTATTTTTCTATGGAAGACATCTCCAAAAAAATGAATAAATGTACACAGAGAGAGAGAGAGAGAGAGAGAACAGAGAATGTTAATGCATTGATAATATTGATCAGCATGTTTTATTAAGATAATTTGAAATTGAATCAAAACAATTATTAAAAGAAATCAATCATCTGCCTTCCAGCAGGGAAAATAAATTTTAATTATAATATAATACTTTCAACTTTTTCTGTTTATTTCAGTCTTAAAATATGGCGCTATTATTAATTTACAGTAAAGAATCTCCCTATTACTTTTATAAAAAAATATAGTTAATTCCCATCCATTTAACAGCAAAAAAAAAAAAAAAAAGTACAAAATACTTTGTAGCAAGGAAATGAATATAAAGTTTGCTTTAGTTGAACATTCAGGAACTGATTAGGTATATTATTGAATTTGTCCAAATAGAAAAAATATTAATAATACTCTTGTCTAAATACTGAAGTTTTTATATAATTCTGTGCACATTGATTTAGTTGGCAATGATGAGTATTACTTTTCCTGAAAAGATCAGCTAGAATCTTGATGAACATAGCAATGCATTATTAATTATACAGATGTCTGTAACAGTCCTGATTGCAATGAAATTGTACAAAGTGACAATAATCTTTAAATTCAATCTCCTTAAATATACATGGGCATAATTAAACAAAAAATTCAGATGGAGCCATTATAGTTTTCATGATTTCTAGATAATGATAATGTTCAGTCACCTTTTATAACTCTTCCCAGGGGTGGCACTGTGGTTTGTAAAAAGGGAAGTATTGATTTTATGCATCTGTTCAATTACTTAAAACAATGTGTCACATTCATATAAGAAAGTTGGTGCCTTTATGGTAGGGATTAAATTATACAGTTGGCAAGATGCAAACTAATTCATTTTGAGATGCATAGAGCAATTAGCTTTCATTTCCTAAAAATTTTTTTAAATAAAATTGACTGAGATTTTAGAACTTTAATTGCCTGAATCTTGTTTAATGTAATGCAATATTTGGTTTGTCTCTATAGGTATAATTATGCAAGGCAAGTATGTCTGGCTTCAAGTTTTTGAGAAATGCAAGTCAACCTCTGTATCTTGATTGATTTTAGCCACAAACTTTATTAATTCATAACTACAATAAAATAAAACCCATTATTCCAAATGCATTATTCCAAATATAAGTGTCACTACTAACAGATAGCTATGCATTTAATTTCTTTTTGCTATAATCTAGGAAACATTGTACATTTGCTTTTTATTAATTATGCCCCATAACATTCACTTGATTTACATCAATCATAAATTTCCACTTAAAATTTTCCACTTACAATTACTAACTCTTTTCTTAGTTTAACTTATTATTGTCCAATTTTATATTCTCCAGATGAATTTTAGGAAAAATGCAATTGGTGTAATTACTCTTCAGAAATAGACACATGCAGATGTTTAAAGATCACTTCATTCTTTTATTTGAATTTGATGTTTTCCTATTTTTTTTATCCAAATAAATCTTCTCCAAATATCTCAAGGGCAGGCATTACACATTATTATTATTTTAGAAAATGAATCAATAGGACAGTTTTTTTCAACATTTATAAATCCTAGCTATAATGGGACTGCTGCTATCATGTTTTCTCTTTCTAATGGTATGTCTTACCTGAAAGCAATGCAATGTTTTGTAATAGCATTCAGCAATCAGCACTGTTTAAATAAAAGCAGAACACAAGAATATTGAGCACCACTGGTTCAGTGGTTAAAATACTGGGCTTGTCATCTGGAAAGCCAGCAGCTCAGATTTGAAAGCCGAGTGCCATGTGATGGGGTGAGTGCATGTCCTTGCCCCAGCTCCTGCAACCTTGCCATTCAATTATATATAAATGCAAGTAGATAAATATCTACCACTACCAGTGGGAAGATAATAGTTCTCTATGATGTCATCTGGCCACATGACTATGGAAATGTCTTTGGACAGTGCTAGCTCAATGACTTTGAAACAGAGATGAGCAACTCACCTATAGTTGGCAAAGACTGGTTGAATAAACTCCAGAGGGACCTCTTTACCTTTACAAAAACATTAAAGCTAGAATATATTTAATATAAAGAAGGCAACCTAAAAGTTCCACAGGTGGAAACTCATACTTTGAGGTTTGGAAGCTGTAAGCCTTGAATATGAATTCTAGAAACATCCAAAAGTGTTTACAAATTATTGTTTTTAATATGACAGAGGGAGAGGATTTTAAAGTCATTATTGAAGAGAGGGAGGGTGGGAGGAAGGGAGTGAGTGAGAGAGAGAGAGAGATGAGAGTCTAGTACTGCAGTACTGTAGTACTTCTGCTGACTGTCAGTTCAAATCCCACCAGTCTCAAGGTTGACTCAGCCTTCCATCCTTCCAAGGTGGGTAAAATGAGGACCCACATTGTTGGGGCAATATTCTGACTCTGTAAACCACTTAAAGAGGGTTGGTAAGCTCTATAAAGCGGTATATAAGTCTAAGTGCTATTTCTATAAAATATTTAAAAAACTACAATTTTCTTTTTGTCCTGATTTTGGCCTAAAATATATTATTCAAAGATCAGTTCCTAAGACTTGTGTATTGCTGCCTTAGAGGAAATGATTCCCAATTGTATGATTGGAGACTGGCAAGAGGTGATGGTTTTTTTTTCCATGTATATCTAATTGCTTCCTGTCCTTAAATCATCATAATGATTTTCTGTTCTTCAAGACCTCTTCTGCCCCACAGTTTGTCTATTAGATCCTTGTACATTTAAAAAAATATGTTCACATAAGTTCTTTCTGTTTGAGAGACACACTGGATTTGTATGACATTGACAGCAATACTGCAAAGGATTTCAAGGTATGTTAAGTAATACATTGAATGCCTGAAACTTTGCACAAGATATCTATTTTGTTAGTTGAGATTTCCTATTGCTCCAAATCCACACCTGCAAAAAACCTGCCTATTTATTAATAGGCAGACTATGTTATATTTTTTGCACCCCTTCCTTAAAAGAAAATGGTCATTATTATTGGTTGACCTTTCTTTGGAACTAGGAGTCAAATTGTTATTCTTGATCTAGATAAAAAGCTGAGGCAAAATGATATGATCTTGCACATAGTATTTAAAATGTTCAAAACAATATCCACATGATCTTGCTTATGATTTCTAATCCTTTTATGAGAACTTAAATTAAGACTTTTAAACATATTTGTACAATGGAAGAATGGGGATGGGAGTAGGACAAAGGCTTCCTGATTTATACACGAGTTTCAATGTGGGAATGTTACTTTCTGTAAGATCTCCCTCCCCCCATAAATACACATGTAAAATCATTTAGAAAAAAATATACACTTAAAAAAATTGTACACTTAGAGAAGGTTGGTAAGCACTATAAAGCGGTATATAAGTCTAAATGTTATTGCTATTGCTATATAAAATATTAATTCCTAGCCTCTGTATAAAAAGTATAGCTTGAATTTACATCATTATGGAGAAATATTGTAGTCAATCTGATGATAACCATAAGGAAAATTGAGAAATGAAGCAAACTTGTAAATTAGAAATCATAAAAAGACCATTCTGGATAAGTGTTATAGTGCTATAAAGCAGTATTGAGATTGTTTTGAATGTTACAAAAGTGCAGCATAGAAATGTAGTTGTGTTGACTGTTGTAGACAATAAAATGTGAAAAAGATTATTTCTTAAGAATTAATTGTTCATTTACCCAGTTGTACTAGAGTAATGCACTGTGAAATTGTGTTATTCTCTTTAAAAATTTCTATAAAGTTTAACATTCCATGACATTCTACTGTATCTATTGTAGCTAGTTAAAAATAGGACAAGAAAGTCCTTAACATACAGAATGTACATAAAGTACAGTGAAAACAATGCTATTCCCAGATGTGCATGTGTCTGCATGTGTTGGATAGCATGACAGTTTCCATTACTTCAGAAGAATCCATAAAACACTGATATCACTAACTGAGAAAGCTGAAAGATACATTAGTCTTGCTGCATTTTACTGGTATTCACACTGGGATAATGAGATTATTGGGATTTTTTTTTCTAATGAGAGGAAGACAGAATACCTTGGTCTCTAAAAGATTTAGTCACAGAGGAAAGCCATTAGTCTCTACTTGATTGCTGTCAAATTGTAGAAAATTGGAATATTATCCTGATATTTGTCATGATGGGCCATATTTCTCCTCCTTGTTCAGTGTCAAGTGAAATGGGGAAAAATTGTTTCAAGCACATGATTTTTTCTGTAAAGAAAACAGATACACACCCAGGATTTGCTGATGGAGATTAGTGAGAGATAATTGGAAAACTGCCAAGTTCCTGCCATTTTTATAAAAGTCAAGCAGGAAAGGAGAACTAGGAAGGATGGGGTGAGGAGAGAAATGTTGTTTGATGATTTACTTGACAAGGAGGCATCACTGCTGTTGACTAATTAGATTCCATTTAAATTCAGAGTGTTACACAGTTTGAAGGTAAACTATTGTGTTTTTAAACAATGTTATTGAGGGGAAACATATGTTCGCCTTCACATTATTGCGGCATTGCAGCTATGACTTCTTAAATATCAGGACATTATTTGATTCATACTGAACATCTATTTTTCTTTTAAAATGTTCAGAGCTAATGCTGCGTGAATGAAACTTTTTCATGCTCCTATGCTTCCAGATGTCATTTTATCCTTTGGGACCAACTACTATCATGGGACAAACATAGTGCAAACTGGCATTGTTTGCAACCAAATTGTGTTACAATATTTGTTCTTCAAAATATTGTCTCCTCCAGGGTTGTTTTTGTTTTGTTTTTTCCTCAATAGTGATGTTCACATCTATAAAGTAACTATAAATTAAATAGGAAAATCTATACTTAAACCAGCTGGAAGCATTATTATTCTAAAATGAGCAGCAAGGAAAGTATCTCATCTTTTCCCTAGAAAACAAATAGGGAATATTTTATGAATGAAGATAACTGAGATCATGCAGTATGATAAACCAGGTGAAGATTCATCAAATGTTGAAACTATGTCACATTGGATGGAGTTGATATGATATAGTACCATAATATGTTTTCAGTGCCTAATATAAAGAATGATGATTTAAAACAAATGATGCATATTTTTTGTTTGAGAACAGTTAAAATAGTCAGTGTTTGGGAGAGCAGGACAAAAATATAGTTTAATCACTTAGATTTCAATGTAATATAAGTAGAATTCCATTTTGATTACCAAGTAATCTTAAATTTCATAAGATTTATCTATGACTCACACTAACATTTAGGTTTTGGACAGTTACACCAAGCCCTACATACAACAAATATCTACATTGCTTAATCATTTGGAAAGATTTGCCATGAAGAAACTCATTGTAAGGATAGCCATGTTTACCCTCTGCTATTAGCTTTCAGTTTGGAAAAAATAATAATTCTTCATTAAAATTAGGTAGGACATTGCAGTGGAATTTTTGGAAATGGAATATGGTGTTCATATGTTCACCTTAGATGACCAAAGGGTATGTGTGTGTGTCCTGCCTTCCAACATACAATCACTTTTCCATTAGTTTGCAAACCCCTTGGTTCTCCATGTTTTAATTAAATCCCAGTGGATGACACAGAGCACTTTCTATAGCACTTTCCCAGGTCAGGAAATAAGAACAGTTGGAGAGACTGTAAAGTAACTATTTTTTTTAAACCAAAAATAATTAAAAAAAATCCCTTCCCTCAAATAGCAACAGTTTACTTTTACCAACTTGCAATAGACACCCCCCCCCCCCCAAATAAAAAAAGGCTGAAAAAAGACTAAAGACATTCTGAAACATCCTGAAATGAACGAAATACAAGCCTTTGTCAGACAGGAAGAAAACTTTTTGAAATGGAGAAGTAATTTCAGCATAATGTTAGTTTATTTATCTTTTGTTTAAAGATGAATATGATATACAGAAACTATCATACAATTCTACTGGGATGATATGGGTCCAGAATGCAAATAGGTAACAGTAAACTTCTTTTGAATGCATTACCGGGAATGTGTTGATTAATTCAATGCTGGGAAGACATTCATATAAAAGATTCTGACCCTTAACTGTAAAATGTTACAAAAGACCATACTGCATACATTTTCCAAATATGGAGATCAGCTATAATTCTATGGTTCAGCTCATTTCCTAATGTTACTCATCTCTGTTTACAGTTCTATTCTTCCTAATATTCAAACTGTATTTATGCCTTTCAAAATGCATCATTTGTTGTCTTTTTCTTTACCCAAGTGAGAATAATTTTTCCAAAGATTTCATCAACCTTGATTGAATATCAATGATATTTGAATGTTAAATGCCAAGTAAATAATTCATATTGGTACTGACATCAGCCTTCTTGAATTTCTATGTATAAAATTATTGTTCTCTAACATCCCCAATATCTATAGAAAATATACTTTTCTAGAAATCTTTTCCCTAAAGAGGAAGAAAGAAATGCCAATTATTCTTGGTATGATGTATTATATTCCCTGCCCAACCAAATTTGAATTTCAAATATTGTATATACAAGTTTCATTTTTTCCTTTTTTAAGAACTTTCCCATCTTCATGAATCAGGATAAAAGTAGAGATGGACAAATTGGTCCATTTCACACCCAAGATTATGGTTGTTCCAATCTTAAATTTGACTCATCCAGTTTGTTATCCTGGAGAGATTTCTTTCTAAAATATATTGCAGAATAGTTTGTGAGTAAGGATATATCCACCATATGGATATACAGTATTGATGCCAATGCCAGTTTTTAACTGACTTCATAAATATAGATGCAATGTTAAAAAGCATTTGGGGGCAGTTGCTTATTCATTTACATGGGAATAAAATATTTTAATGAAAAGTCATAAGCTTATTTATGTAACAAAATCTATTTCCAAGGAGACACATATTTGTCATTTGATTTTTGAGATCTCCCTTTTGGTGCCCTGAAAGGATAACCTATCCCAGAATCCTTCTGGCTTCAGCAGCAAAGAAAAAGTCTATTGCTGTTACTATGGAAACCATGAAGAAAAAGCAAGCCATTTCTCACTTGTGCTGAAAGAACATTACAAAAAGTTAGAGTTATTTGATCCAGTTCTTGCTTCTCTCACCTCTTTTTAGAGTGCCTGAAAAAGCACATCAGCAAAACTAAAGCAAAAATAAAGCAAACTACTAAAGACAGGTACTAGCAAAAATAATCAGCTCAGAATATATTTTAGGGAAATAAATTAATCTTTGTTTGATATCAAAAGTTAATAAAACCCAGTAGCAACAGATAAGTTTCTGAACATTCCACAGCAAGAATACCACTCTGAGGAGCACATAAAATCAATTACTATTTAATATTGCAATTTGAAAAGCAATAGAATTAATATTAGGATAGGGATGGGTAAATGCAGGTGATACTGGTAAGGAACATCTATGTTTTACCGACAGAGAAATAAAGGGAAACGAAAGCAGTATGCTCCATCCCATAATTAAGTAGACCAGGTTGGCCTGACAAAAAACTTTAAAGTAGATGTTAACCTCCGATTTAAGAATATTGTTGAGTTCTCCAGTTCCTCAAGGTAAGAACAGACAGAAATATTCTATTTGTTTAATCTAACTGGCTTTTTAAAATTGTGTACTTTCTTTTTTAAATTTGCTCTTGCTAATCTTTTTGCCTATCAGTAACACTCTGCATAGAATGTTGTAGGCCGATCCATAAAAAGTACTGAAGTCAGCTTTGGCAGACTACAAAGCTGACTTTCCTTCTGTTTACATCTGCACCAATCCAAAGGTCAGACTATAGGAAGAAGAACTTTGATGGCTTTTAAGGGTGATCTTGGAACACATTGCCCCACTTCAAAATTTCTTTCCAAAGCTCTGAATTAACAATATTCTGACAGCTCAAAGCTCAGCTGTTTTATGTGTCTCTTACTCTACAGGAACAAAATTCAATGTTCTGATTACCTTTGCTTCCTTTTTCATCTGTAAAATTGTAATTTTTCTCTCTATTTTTTAAATTATTCTCATTTTTATATTCAATATGCTTAATTTGTTTATTACAAAATATTCTCTCTCCTCTGCTCCATGATTTATTTTTTTAATGTAAGTTTTTCATTCTTATCACCCCCCCCCCTCTTTCCCTAAATATCATTAACAGAGCACAAGCCTCTATTCTTACTTTTTCTTAATTTTAAACGTCTGTTTCTCCCCTTGGTTGTTATTCCATCATTATGATAATTTTTTGCTGAGAAGTCCCATTTGGTGTTAATTGCATCTCTACTACTATGTCTGTGACAATGAGAAAGTAACTTTAAAAAGAAAAAGAAAGACAAAATCTGACTTACAGGATTCCATGATTCCTTCTAATTTTCTAACACAGCAAAAAGTCATTATCATAATTTAGCAAGGACAATCAAAATCAAAATTTTGATTACAATGGACTACTTTTAAGTGACAGCCACCTCTATAGTAGGAATTGTATGTCCTCTAGTAACAACAGATTGGAGTGGATGATTCCATTTAAATTTATGTTCTTCGTCCTGCAGGTAATTCTCTTGTGAACCATGAGATGTACAATAATTTGAACACTCAGATTACAAAGGAGGAAAAACTAACTATGCACACAAAGAGACATACGTACATTCTACGCACACAATAAAATAGCTCAGTGTGGGAAAACATGTGGGACCCACTTGGGAATTAATGATTTTTTTTTCCAGGAGCTATCAATTACCTGCCTTAACTGGGGAGCGCAGATTATAAAGAGGGATATAATTACTGGCAAATGCTGTGAGATATATAAAGACAAATAAGGGTGAGGGATGAATAGGAGCTCATGCATTTCACTAAGAACTATATATTTGGATGTAGTAATTTACTAACCAGGGTCTCTCAGAGTGATTATCAAAGATATATAGGATATGCAGAACTGAGAAAGAGATTGCTTGCTATGCTGAAAAAAGGGGGTTATTGATTCACAAAGAAAAATCAGCAGGCTTTAAAATTGGAATAAATGGACTGAGCTTTTCATAGATACTTCACTGAAACACTGTCACCAGCCCCATTCTTTGCCATGCTTATAATTTTTGGCAAAGCACCTTCTGTGGAACAAAAAGAAAACAAAAAGACAATTGGGTTCCATGCGCTTTCATACAGCAATTGGCTTTCTTTGCTCACTGCCTATTTTCCATATGGGGGATTGATTTAGAAATGAAATTGACAGTGAGAACAATGCTCCATCACTGGAAATTTTTTAAGAAGAGATTTCTGGAATGATGTAGGATTCCCTGCTTGTGTAAACAATTGGCCTAGAAAAGGGTAAGAGACTCAAAGGTCTCTTCCAACTCTGTTGTATTGTTACTGATATAGTATTTATTTAGCTTCTGTTCTAGAGCAATGCAGGTTGTTATTTCCCAGTGCTTTCAGAAAAGTGCTAATTAAGTAAGTGCTATTAAATATACATCAATATATTTCTGAATGTGTTGCCTAAAAGAGGATTTGAGATTGTCACCTACATATTCTTAATACCTGAGACATTCTAGATTATAATCCTATCGTTCATTGGCATTGCTAGTTAGGGCTGTATTGCCTTATGCAAGTTGGTTCACTCTTCCAGTGCTGTGCCAGATATTAAAAAAAAAAACATTGAAAAGATAAATTGTTGGGAATAGTTATGGCTATTTCAGTTTCTGTGCGCCTTCCACTCTAGCTATTCTGAAAGAAGATGACTTGTAAGCATGTTGACATTACATCCAGACTGCTGCTTACTGCTGACTAGTTATGACCTTTTGGATGGATTCCCAATTGACTTTGGTTTGTGTATATCTGACATGGTTGAATTTAATTGGCCTGAATTTACTTCTGGTGATGGTTCAGTACAACAATGATAATGAATCTTAGAAGCTAGGTTTCATGTAGACTTTGTGGAACAAATCTCAATTTTGGTTGGAGCAATGATGGAAAGCTTTATAAGATCAAGGTGTGAATTTCTTGAATCTGGAAACAGGAAGTTATGAAAGCTAGTGTGGAATTTGAAGGGGAGAAGTAACTTCAGATCAAGATCTGTCTTTAACTATAGCTGTCCAGTAGAAATCACAATTATGTCCAGAAGTGCATAATATCACTTGTCCCTTTATCTCTCTCCCCTGAGGATACCCATATATCCAAATTCAGGGTGTTCAAAATATGTAGCCACTTTAGTTTAAAGCGATTCTTAAAATGATAGAATATAATTTAGAATTAAAGCAAGTGTCAACACAATCAGCTATACAAATTGTAAAATAGAAATAAAAATAATTATAAATTGAAGATTCATTGAAGCAAAATAGTCATCTTCTATTTCTTTAAGCACAAAATGCACAGAACTGATCTATTTTACAAATAGGGCAGCAGTAGTATCTGATCATTCTAGATATTCACCAAATGTACTTAACAGCTGGATCTGTGAATCAATTAAATCCAATCAAAGTTGTTATTAAAAGAATTGTTTTAATTCTCTTGAGATCACTGAAATATATGAATATAACTCATATTTTATATAATTTTGATTAATATGTTAATATACACTTTTCATGTTGTTCTAATAAGTACTTAGCCCTTTTATTGATTGAATATCTACCATGAAGTCATTGTTAATCTTAGCGAACACACATTTTCACCAAGATAATCGGTTCCCAACCTTGGTATTGTCAGGAGTCTTCTCTAATCCCAAATTTCAAAAGCATTAATAGTCTTTCTATTCTGCTTTGAAAGTTAAATTTCCTATCCAGGGATTATCACAGGGAAAACCATTGCATGCATGATTCCAATCTTTGTATAGACACATCCTGGAATCGTGGCATTTTCCAGGGCTTCATGGCTAGTATACCAAGTGGTAGTGTGGCATATATATTTATGTTGGTTCCTTTACTGTTAACTGGGTAAAAGCAACATCTACCACTTCAAAATTTTCACAGTCAGTTGTAAGGCTAGGTTGCTATAGATTTTATCTTTAGACAGTGATTTTTTTTACAGCTTAGTTCCATTTTTTTCACTATAGCCTTGATTTTTCATTATTTGTGTATATAGTTTATTTGCAATTTTGGCTATTAGAGTAGTGTTATCAGCATAGCACAGGTTATTGATGTTTTTCCATCCATTTTTAAAACTGTACTCATCTTCCAATCCAACTTCCTTCAATATACATTTCTCAAATTTCTTAGGACCTAGATGATCTTAAGCATTATTTTGCTAACCTATAAAATAAATAATATTGTAATATAATTGCAACATTATGTTGCATCTTCTTTTTTTATATTGATTTTAAATTGATGTCTTCCACTCAGTTGACCACTGGACTGCAAAGCTTGATAACAACCATGATTGATTTTTCTTCAGTGATTTGCCATTTTCCTATACATTTTCTTTACATTTCCAACTTCCTGAAGTCTTCTGACTTCTAAATAACCAAATGCTGATTTAATTTCAATTAAATGGCCACCCATCTTCAATACATATTCTGAACAACTAATTATATAACAAATAAGATTCATAGATAGCCAAGTTTGGGAACTGACCATTCTGTTTGTTTGTTTAGAGTACTTTGTGTGTAGGATATTTGAAGAGTTCAATTGTTTTGAAGCTAGATTGTTATGTTGATGTTTTTACAATGTACATCATCCAGAGTAATTTTGCGAAGGAAATACAGAAAGTTTGGTAAATAAATATTTCACTGTGTTTTGTGCTAATTCAAATAGCATCTTAAAGTTAGAAGGATGTATCATTGATCCTAACTCCCTATACCTTGCAGGGATAAAAAATAATGTAAATGTTACTGATGATTAAGCAAAAGGGAGCTGTATCTGGGTTAATTGTCAAATTGCTCCAACAGCTAAGAGGCCCTTTTATAATTCAATCTGAATCTTTTTCCAGTAATGTAAAAACAAAATCTATGTTCTTATCTAATCTGTACTCTGGAACAGTTTGTGACCCTTTTCAGTGTATTACTTCTTTAATTACCTGAAGAGCACTATTGTATTTCCTAGTCTTGTCTATTAATGTAGCCTAAAGTTATTTTTCTTTTTTGCAGCAACATATTTTTCTCTTATGTTTGTTTGATAAACTATAATTCTAAGATTCTTTTCACACAACTTTCCACTAAGCCAAGTGCAACCACACTATACCTATATATTTCAGTCCTGAATCATCTCAATCTGGGGCAACTGTGAAGTCCAGTCCCACTATGGATAGAAATGGCTGTAGCAGAGTATATTGTGTTAGTATAAATTACTTTCTTTGGATTTCAGTTTTAAAATTCAGAGCATTATTTGGATTTATTTACTCATTACATTCATGCATTATTAACTTGCATAGCTAATATACGTGCATATACAAAGTATTTCTCTCCTAAGTCTATAAAATATATATGTGGCAATAAAAAGCCAAGTTATAGGTTAGGAACTTGTCCAGATATCTGAAATTCAAGTCCATTCTTCTACTTATAAAATTGCATTGCAGTAATATCTTGCCTATTTAAAGGATAATTTGACATTCAACTATCATTTACAAAATGTTTTCATATTTTGGAGTCATATCTTCAAAAGGCAATATTTATGATAAAATCATGACCTCCAGGATGTAATCCATTTTAAATCTCATCTGATGTTCCCCAATCTTTCAATCTAATTAGATTCACATCAGCATATTATTACAGAATGCAATCATTCCTTTTCTCTAATAGCATTCATGGATAATTTTATTTCTTGTTCTTCAACTCCTACTCCTGTAGTGTAATTAGTGTCTTTGGCACCTTACGATGCTCTGAATGAGTTGCAGCTGCTAATTGCTAATTGAAAAATTAGAAACTCAGTTCGAAGAAGGATCTAATTAAAATAAAATTAGATAAAATCCCTCTGAACTGGCATCTCCTTTTTGTTTCTTTTCCCCTTGTTTCATGATCACAAAGCCATTAGACATGACATCTATTTGTTAAGCCTAAATTCATTTTTCTTCTTGCAATAACCTATTTTTTGTGTCCAAAGTTATTTGTATTCATCAAGAAGTTTCTGAAATCTCTTTGCTAATCAATTGCATATTATTTATTTGTTTGTTTGT
>JAEANM010002337.1:0-24830 GCA_017656035.1 Myanophis thanlyinensis | reverse complement strand
ATGTGCACACCAAGATATTTGAAGCAGTCCACTCTCTCTACTGGGCTTCCATTGATGACCGGGGTCTGATAGTTTCTATGTACTTTCAGGCTTGCAAGTGTCAAACTCAAGGCCCATGGGCCAGATCCAGACAGTGGGTTGCTTAGATCTGGCCGTCCAGGCCCAAAATGGGACATCCGGAATGCTCCGGGAGGCCATCCTTGACTCAGATTATAAAAGAAAGGAAAAGTAAAATATTTTACCTCGCAAGATTCTGCTACTATTAGCCTATGTCAATAATTTATAGTTCTAATCTTCCTTGTCTTCCAAGGTCAAACCCAATCCTGATATGGACTGAGTTTGACACACCTGATGTAGCCTTACAATAAAGTAGAATTAGTGTATGCAGTCATATTTCCTGTCTGAGTTACCTAGGAGGGCTGTTTGTTTCCAGGTGCAATTCAAGGTGCCAGTCTGCCTATAAAGCCCTATGTGGCATATGACCTAGTTCTGCCACAGGTGGCACACAGAGCCATCTTGCTGGGCACACAACCTGTCGGCCAACTTACCTCCAGCTGAGCATGCACATGCGATTGCGCATGCACCCATGCACGATTGCAGAGACCCAGATGGTCTTCAGGCCTCTGCTCTGCATGTGTGCAATTGCAACATGAAATCCAGCTGGTCTTCAGAGCTCTCCAGCACATGCACGTGATTGCTCATGTGTGTGAGAGTGCCTGCGCGTAGCACGCATGCATTGCACATGCAAAAGATGCATGCATACACAGATGGTGTGGTTGCACATACACCGCATGTGGAGGAGTGGCACGCAAATGTGGATGGCATGTGCAAAGCACGTACTTTTTGGCACTCGGTAAGTAAAAGTTTCGCCACCACTGACCTAGTTATTTGAGGAACTGCCTGTCTCCCATTATATATGTCCAGCTGACTCAATCCAGCAGAAGTGGCATATTCTGGGTTCCATTGATTAAACAATACCATTTTTGGGGAACCCAGAAGGAGAACCCGACCTCCAGAATGAGGTTCTTCTAAGATATGGTCTCCACCCTGCTGTTGTTTCAAAGGCATCTGAAGACCTGGCTCTTTGCCCAGGCCTTTGGTAAGCACAACTGATGTCCTTTTATTTCTTTTTCCTTGTTCTTGTTCCTGGTTTTCTCAGCCATCTTGGTTCTTTGCTTTGTGTTTCTGGTATTACTTTTTTTTTTTTTTAGAAATTTGTAAACCATCCAGAGTCACTGAGAATCAGGTAGCATATAAATGTGGCAATTATTAATACAGAAAGATCTTCCAATGTTTTATCCCTACAACAAACCTGTGAAAAAGGTTGGACTGAGGCAAACTGATTTGAAGTGAGTTTCCAAGAGGGAAGATAGACTTAGCACATGAATCTACCTAATGTTATTTCAGCATTTAAGGACCTGGAATTTGGTTGATGCCAAACTGAGATATGAAATTACAGTTGTCATATTGTACATCTTTCTCTGATGCTTTTACAAACCTTTCCTTCTCTTCTTACTCGACCTGACAATATATGTTTTGCTTACAAGATTTTTACTCTTCAGCCTAGCTGTATCCTGTTGTTGGAAAAAAAAACTCTGAAGGACTTTATGGGCATTTTAATCTGTGTCTAATTAACAATATCAAATGTTCATTTTAATCTTAGTTACTGTACCAACAGATGTAGCTATACTTTGATCTACAATTTCCCTCACTATCAAGAGTACCTACTCATTTCTCATTAAAATGTTCTTGAGACAATTCCCATTGCTACTTCTCCTTGTAGGACCCCATTATTACTAACGCCTACTTTTCCTACATGCTCACCAGTAAAGATTTAGTATTTTAAAAAGCATTTTTATTGAAAGAAGCAGCCATAACAGAATGAAGTTTTTTGCCCAGGAAGCTTCAGAATAAAACTTTTAACAGCTGTATTTTGCTCTGGGTCAAAAGAGAACAGTCATGATTCCAGGCCCTTTCTGCAACCAACCGGCCTCAGCTCTCTCTCGCAGAATAAATGGCTCTTGCAGAATAACTCTACATTCAGAAGAGGTGAAGGTAAACAAATTAACATGAGACAAACTAAAGATAATTATAATTATTTGTGCACAAGAGTCTGACTTTTAAAAAAATACTACAGATCAAATCAAACTACAGATTTCTGGCAGTTTACTATTGCCCATCAGCTGTTTTAAATCATAATTTTGCTACTAGCTGTGCTGGTTGGAGGTGACGAGTTTAAATCTTGCCATAGAGAGAAAATCTTGCCAAATCTTGCTTACTGTCCCTCCTGCAAACTATTCCAGTCGGTCCAACTGGAAGAAAGATTCACCAGTGAGCCAGAAAATAATTTCTTGTTTGACAAAAATTAGATTTAATAATAGGGTGACCATATTTGATATCCAAAAAAGAGGACGGGGGTGGGTGGGGGTGGGGGCGGCGGGGGGGGCTGGCTTCCCTTCGCCCGGAAATCGACTGCAAATCCAGACTCGGCGCCGCAGCCCCTCCCTGGAGCTCTCCGCGGTGTGGCTAGACTGAGAAGCAAGAAGCTACTTGTTCCAATTAGCAAGGGGGGTGGGATGGCTGGACCGAGCCGATGACGCAGGGAAGGCGGTACCTCTTGCCGGAGCCGCTTTTCTCTATTTGCCTGGACATGACATCTCCACTTTTACGGCCAGTCCGGGGCATCCGGGTAAATTTATAAAATTTATAAAACCCACCCGGATGCCCCGGACTGGATGTAAAAAGAGGACATGTCCGGGCAAAAGAAGACGGTTGGTCACCCTATTTAATAATAACTCTAAAAGTATTCTTTATGCAGCTGTGAGTTATAATATATCGTACTGCTAGGTAAAGTTAAATACTTGAACGTAATTCCCCTTTAGAAAATAACTCCATGACTTGGCTCTTAAAAAAGAAAGCAGTGCCTGTTTATTTCCTTCACAGGATTATGTGTTTTTCATATGATTTACTTGATAAACAATTCAGTCAGCTTCTTGAGGAAGTCCATCAAAAGAAGAAGGGATACCTAAGCTTTAGGCTTGACTGGTGTACATAATGACGCAGTTGCGATGTTTCGATAAAATATATTTCATTTTGATTGGGAACATACCTCAATGAGTCTTGAGCCTGTGTGCTACCTACATTCTTATCCTCTGAATACAATGTTATTATGTGATTTATGTGCTTCTGGTATATATGATTAATATGTTGGAGACTGAGAGGATCTAGATTCAAATAATTGAATTTATTTTATTAGCCCTTATCTCAGTCTAAACTTTATAGGTATTAGTGCACTATATTTTGTGAATTCTAGATATGCAGACCTCATAAATGCAGTGTACCATCAGATATTCAGGAGAAGCCGTAAACTGATATCAGAATCATTTTGCTCAATCTCTTCAAGCTTCAGATAAGTTATAACAAAATAATAAAATACTTTTACTCAGTGATGCAATATGTAATATTTCCTATATATTTATTTATTCCTGAAGCTATTTAAGATATAAATCAAATATCATTTCCCCTTCAGCTAGCTAAAACTATTAATAATAATTAAAATAATTAATAAAAATATTGTGAGAATAGTGATGTACAAACCACAGCTATTCGGCTAAGGCTGATGTTTATTTCTAAACACAAATCATTTTGTCTCAGTTTTCCATCTTGGTGTATAGTGAAATCAGAGTTAGAATTTTTTAGCCAAATGTCCTGTGAGCTTATAAAATGTAAACTTTCCTAAACAAAGAACTTAAGCCAAGAGCTGGCAACATTTTATCTTCCTTCAATGCCTGAGGAAATCCCAGTGATAACATGACATCATTGAAATGGATGAGACTAGTTAGCTAGCAACTATATTTTAGAAAGAAATTGATGAGTGGATCTTTTATTTCCTATTGTGATGAATATAAGTACAGTGGTACCTCTCCTTACGAAATTAATCCGTTCCGAAAGCCGTTTTGTAACTGGAAAATTTAGTAAGTAGAGATGCATTTTACCTGTAAATGCCCTAATCCGTTCCAAGCGAGCAGGAGCGGGTGGGTGCGACTCCTCAGCGGCAACGCCGGCTCTTCTCCCGCCACCCAGGTGCTGCTGATGGGGAAAAGCGGCTCCAGCAAGACAAGCATGCGCTCCATCGCCAACTAAATCTCACGATGGAGTGCATGCTCAGAGCTGGCATTGCCGCTGCGGAGCCGCACTCACCCGCTTCCCCCCCCTGTTCCTGCCCGCCGCCCTCTTACCTTCTTCTGGACTTTCGTATCTTGGAACATATTGCGTAAGTAGAGACGATTTTTTCCTTTCCTTTACGCTTTGTAACTCGAAATTTTCGTACCTAGAGCCTTTCGTACATAGCAGTTTATTTGCTGCTTGCTAACATGCTAAAAAGGTTAATCTCATCACTCTTTTAACCTCAAGACTTTCTCAATTCCCTGCAATTGAGGGAAAAAATTGTGTTCTAGTATTTGAGGGGCTACCACAAAGATTTTTTTTTTGGGGGGGGGAGGTTGTCAACCTATTTTCAAAGCACCAGAATGCAAGATAAAAAATAATGGATGGAAACTAATCAAGGAGAGAAGCAACCTAGAACTAAGAAGAAATTTCCTAATGGTGAGAACAGTTAACCAGTGGAATGCCTTGCCTTCAGAAATTGTGTATAACTGGAGGATTTTAAGAAGAAACTGAACAGCTACTTGTCTGAAATGGAATAGGATTTCCTGTTTGAGCAGGAGGTTAGACTAGAAGTCCTCTAAGGTCCCTTCAAACTCTGGTTAACTACATTTCTCTGTTTTCCTGGGAGGTGTCAAGACTGAAAGAAAAAACACCTTGCCAGAAGACCAAGGACCACTGACCATTTGAAAGTTGCATATCTTCCATCTCTTGACAAAGGAGATTAACCTTGTCCTACATATTCAACTATTGAAGATGCACCTGCAAAAGATTCATTTCTCTTCTCTTACTTTCCAAAGAACATCCATGTCCAGCTTTCCATTACTCTAGGATTGACCAGCTGAAAGGATGTTCCCTCTAGTCCCCTACAGTCTTCAGGAGACCAACAATCACTCATTACAATCTATTTCAAGAATGGGAAATATTTATTTCCTAGGAACTTTCAATCTGCAGAGAAGGAAACTAAGAGTTATTAGCTGAGAGAGACAGATTCTTCACTTGTCACCAACTGTAAAATACTTAGAAATCCATTTCTCATAATATGTGTTTAAATAAAGTAAAATATCCTACCAGATTCCTTCTTGTTTGCCTTTCCACCATCTCTGCTTTTTTTCAAAACTGCTTTTAACATTTTAGCACTGTTCTTTTTCCTAAAACAGAACACAGGATATAATAATCTTACATGACTGCACATGGAGATAATACTACTGTATTTAATTTTGCACACTGCATGCAAATACACAAATGCAATGATTCAAAACATGTTGAAGGCATACTTTTATTTTTAAACAATTGTGTTATACTAATGAAGCAAATACTGAAGGTAAAAAGAATGTTTTAATAGTAAAAGCAAGTGGACAGGGGTTTACTGTCTCGTTATAAAGAAAAACAGCACACAACATTCTCTACATTCCACATATAATTAAGGTTAGAAGGCTAAACCTGGATAAGTTACCATTAGGCACTTGGGCAAAAGCATGTCTGGTTTTTGACCTGAGTTCATCAAGAGGCAAATAATCTGTGCCATTACACTGTCTACTATAAATGGAGGGAAGTCTAGGCAAGATAAGCATCCTTGAAAGAACATTCTTCAGTATGTTTTAAAACTCCTATATAAAAATAGATACAAAACGAAGTCTGAATTATAGAATTAGAAGAACTAGAGGTTTCCAAGAATTTCCTGAACTTCAACCCACAACATCCCTTACCACTGATCATGCTTTCTGGAACTATAGGGGTTGTAGTTAGCAACATCTGGAGGACTGTAGGTTCCACATCTTTTAAGGCCACTTTAATACTCCAGATGCCGCATTGATGGTATTTTTTTAAAGGTGGGATTTTTAGTATAACACTTCCTAGAAGTATTTCTTCCCCCCCCCTCTTTCTTAACAACTGATATGTTGCGTAACAGCTTGGTGCAAGAGTTTTGTACTGAAGGTAAAAAGATGCTTCAGAATGCACAGGAGCACAAATATAGAAGCTCTCATCAACTTGTTAATTACTAAATAAATCTAATTTCTTGGATGGTGTGGCGCCTGTAAACAGCAGCTGTATGATTTCTCAAAAAGCAGGGCTGCTTTATAGAGTTGCAAATAATTGCTATATTCATACATCTCTGAGTTTTAAACTACATTTTTTACTTTCGGACCTGTGTGTCTGAAATACCGTAGTATTTTGGCTTCTTGGACGTGTTTATTTCATTTATGACTGCCAAGTTTTTATTAAAGACAAGTTTTATTAAGCATACTTTTATGGCTGCCCAATTCACAAATAGTGACTCTGGGTGGCTTACAATATTAAAAATCCGTAGGGTATAACCCTAACCCTTCCTGCCTGCACCTTCATCAAAAGTAGAAATATCTAGCCATCTTGCCTGAAATTAACTGAGCTTGTGGTATCAATCCCTTTTTATTTTAATAAAATCCCAGGGATGGGAACAGGGACATTGGAAGAAAAACCTCTTAATATAATTATTTTCATTTTCTTTATTTTGTACAATATTATTCACTTATGAATTGTCCAAAAGTGGCAGTAATCTTCAAGGAATAAAAGTAAGTTATCACCATATACTTTCTGAACAACGCTGATACCTCAGTTCTGGATATGTCAATTTTCTTGTCAACACTCAGAAACGGTATTACTCTTTCTTTAGTTCAAGGCAAAGACATGTTTTTAATACAAAAGCCTTTTCCTTTGTGACTATTTTGCAACTGAATACAGTATGTTCTTTATATATTCTTTAATGTATTTTTTTTTAATGTTCATGGCTCCAACTTGTAAAAGAGGGACAAATTATTCCATGTGGTGGAGTCCATATGTTTTCTGCTCAAAGTATCAGCAGACTTTCTTTGATGTTTTCAGAGCCTCACAGCTGTGCAAGTACTGCAAGATCATGAGATGGCTGTGATTTACATCTCTAACATTCCAGCCAAAACTACTAGGAGCCTCCATTGTTGCTACTTCCTCTTGCAAACACCAGATTCTTAATCTCATTGTTCTCTTTTCCACTCTCCTGAACAACATTTTAGAACAGCATGGTTCTAATTTTAGGCAGCACCCCAAGGCCTTTTTCCAACATTTCAAGTCACTTTTTTTGCATTTTCCACATCTATAATCTGAATTCAATTCAGTACTTAGAATAGCCAGATCACATTTGGTTTTTAAAATAATCTTTTCAGCTCCCTAACTCATGTGAATCCAACTGTTTTTACTCACACTGCAAAAACGGTGCTTTGGAAACAGCACAATCTTAGATTTGCCAATCATGTTTTTCTTAAACCCCTATCGTATTTACAAGCATCTAGTGGACAATCCTTCCGTAAGTATTGTTTTATATTTGCAGAGGATTATATGAATACTAATGGTATGCAAGTTCATATGGCTGAATGGAAGTTTTAACCCAAGTGAAAAGAGTGATTTGTGCATATCTTCTACACCAGGCTGTCAAACTCAAAAGCCTGGAGCCCGGATCCGGCCTGCAGGGTGTTTAGATCTGGCCCATAGGGCCACCCTGGAAAACAGCAAAGGACTGGCCTGTGGTGCCTCTACCAGCTTGGGCACCCCTCCCAAGCTCTGTTTTCACTGGTAGAGGGTTGCAGGAGGCCATCACAGCTGAAAACTGAGCTCGGGAGCCCGTTTTCGCTGGCAGATCACTCGGGCCACCACAGGCACCCCCAACATGAGTGATGTTGAGATGGCCATGCTTAACCTGGCCACACACCCCTGACTCCCGAGGTCAAACACAACCCTGTTGCAGTCCTCAATGAAATCTAGTTTGATACCCCTGTTAAACACTGATTTCATAACAAAGCGGTAAGTCAGAAGTAGGAGCTGCAACAAATGCTTAACTATCCAAAGGTAAACATTGGGTAGTTTTCTATTTTGCAAAGTATTAGTGATCTGCACATTTCTGAACTAGAAATTATGAACAAATGGCAAACTGATCCCTTTTCTTTTCCATGTTGACCTTGCCAATGTTCAATTCCAGTATATTTGTTTCAACCACAGGTCACATTAAGAATTTTTTTTTTTAGAAATTGGAAAAAGTACTGTATAATAATATGTAATTAGTAGGTCAAAGCCATGGTATCACATTCCACAAATTCTGCCAATGTATTTCATAGCAGTTTGAAAAACACCATCAAGCATTATATCTTATGTCTTTTCTTAGGTTATGTATCAGGAAACCAAAAAAGGGAAATTAAAAGTAATTTGCATGTTAAAGATTTTTCCCCCTTCCAGTTATTAAGTGGGGGGGAAGGAATGAGAGGTCTAAAATAATGTAGACTTTATGAACATTAAAACTTTCAATCATTCTATCAAAAAATAAATTTAATGCCTTATGTTCTGACAAGAAAACAAGTCCTAATGTCTTGAAAAATAGGAACAAAGTAATTAGATTTGCAATTACATATTAAATATAATTTCAAGCATCCTTTTAAAATATGCATAAAGAATAATATTTTCTATTAATTTATCACAGATCCTAAATTGTAGGCATGATCAATGGACTCTACTAGTAGGAAAATCTTTGGTAATAAGTAGCATCTATGTTAAGGGTATTTTAAAACTGAGCAGAGTGGTGATTTATAGTTAGCATTGAAATATTAACTGATCTACTGTGAAATCAGGACATGTGGTGAATAATTAATTGGTATTCTATGCAGTGCACAGACATGGAAGGTGACTTTGAAATATCAGGGGAGGGCTTAGCGCAAAAAGATGCCCAAACAAAAGAAAGCTGGCAAAGAAGACTTTAGTGAAGCTGAATCTTTCATAGAAATCCCTTAAAATCAGATGTTATCTTCTCTCCTCCCCAGGCTTTCTTCCTTTCTCACTGATTCATTTCACATGTTTTGCTGGGTGGGGAATTTTTAGAAAAATCTGGAAGCAAGCAGGGAAACTTCATGGATGTTTTCCTCAACGTTGATTGGAGACTTTATCTTAAGTTTCCATTGGTTGAACAAAACATCCATGAAATTTCTCTGCCTCCTTCCAGAATATCTTCTTCTACTTTGCACAAATTCTCAAGACTTACCATACCATAAATCCATAAAGCACCAAACAGAACTAGATGTGCAGTTCCTGAGCCTATGGAGGATCCAGAATGTGTCCATGCTCTCTGACCATGAAAATCGAGAGTAATTAAAATTTATTCTCGATTTTAATGGTCAAAAGAGCAGTGTGACTTTCTCCATCCTACAAATCAGCCAAAAGAGGCTGAAGTCACATGCAGCTTTACAAGGCAGTATATTAGTTAATATTTGGTCATTAAAAGTGGTATGATTTCTGTCCAAGTTTTATAATATAGAATATATAGGCACCATTTTTGATGGTCTAAAACAAGGTGGGCAATTATGTCTCCTTCATGATTTGTAGACTTCAACTCCCAGAATTCTGGAGTTGAAGTCCACAAATCACGAAGGAGACATAATTGCCCACCCCTGGTCTAAAACAACAGACATGGACACACTAGTACTGTAGTGTGTGTGTGTGTGTGTGTGTGAGAGAGAGAGAGAGAGAGAGAGAGATTAGCACAATGAACCACTTGAAGATATATAGGGCAACTTGCCTAGGGAAACAAAATGTATTTGGACCAGTAATCAGCATAAACATGCTGGCACAGCTTTTTTTGACAAGTCTATCAGGAAAAAAAGGCAATCTGTTGACAATAATCAGTTTAGCTCAACACTATTTTTCATCAAATCAACTGCTTCCTGAAAGTCCTACAAGGAATTCAACTCTAACAAGCTTTAGCAGGACAGGCATGATTATTAGCAATCATAAATCTATGCAATTAGTTACACTGTTCTTCATAATTGTTTTTAGTCATGCACTTATCCCAAACCTGCATCACCATCAGAATCTGCTTTGGAAAGAAAAATAATTCTGAACGATGAGGTGCCTGTGTTTGTCCATTCATACATATTGATTCCCTTGACTGAAGCTGAATCCTGGATGCATACAGCTAGTCTTCAACTTACAACCATTAATTTAGTTCGAAGTTACAATAGCACTGAAATACGTGTCCCATGACTGGTTTTTCACACTTACTTACAACTGTTGCCAGTATCCCCATGGTCATGTGATCAAAATTTGGGAGCTTAGCAACTGGCATGCATTTCTCCCAGCCTGCTTCCGACAAGCAAAATCAACGTGAAATGGCCACATGGTCCACTTAACAACTGCAGTGATTTGCTTAATAACTGCAGCAAAAAGACCATAAAATAGGGCAAAACTCAATTTCACAGAAATGTTAGGCTCAATTGTGGTCATAGGTCAAGGAGGTCCTATATTATCCATGTAGTTTTCTTGAAAAAAATATGGACATAGTTTGCCGCTGTTTTCTTCTGAGTCATTTTGGTGATTAGAACAAAGGATCCTGGGGTAGGATAAAACAGGGAGATGGAGGTATATCCTCAGCAGTTTATGTTCTGGAAAAAGGGCGTTGGTCCTACCTGATATGCTCCTTCTGTGTGATGAGCATAGAATTCAAAACCCTCCCACTGTGTTCCAGTTAGGATGTATTAATAGGGAGGCGAGAGTTTTGTTTTTACAGAAGCTCCAGACACTGATCAAGTCCCTTTCGCCAAAGAAACTGGGGTCTACTCAGCTCAACAAGGCAATTTCATTGGTTGACTCAACTATGAGATCAGAGGGGAGATCACCCAATCATTGGATTCTATGCTCATCTACAATGGAGAACTGCTGCTTTATAATGTGCAAACCCTTTGACTCAGTTCAGAAGAGATGCTTCAGAATATGTGGAAGTGAGCAGAGCTCCTGCCTTCCTCCCCATAGTAGCTGTGCAATCCTGAAAACAAGCTCAGCTGCTTCACCAAGCTCCAAATAGTTGACACAATTATTTTCCTGTATGACTATAACTTGTTGCTTGTATCCTTACGATTTATATTGATTATTGTTTCCTAGTATGATTTGACTGCTTATGTGTACCCCATGACTATCATTAAGTGTTGTATCTTATGATTCCTGCCGTATGTACCATTTCCGTTAATGTACACTGAGAGCCTATGCACCGAAGACAAATTCCTTGTGTCCAATCACACTTGGCCAATAAAAGAATTCTATTCTATTCTATTCTATTCTATTCTACTCCTTTGGCAAAGCAACTCTGAAGCACTGCACACATTGTGGCTGGCTAAGACTTCTACAGCAGTCATTGAGTTTAGATGCTGTGAGCTATCAAGTTGGTGCTGACTTCTGGCAACTGCCTAGACAGGTTTTTTTTGCCAAGATTTCAGAAAGTGGGTGGCCATTGCCTGCTTCTTCTTATGGCTGAGAAAGAGTGAATGGCCCAAGGTCACCCAGCTGGCTTTGTATTTAAGGTGGAACTCAAAATCTCATTTCTAGGCTGCTGCCTTAACCACTACACCAAACTGGCTCTCTCTAGTTTAGTTGCTCATTACATAATCTCAATCTTTTAAATGCACCACATCTTCCAGAAAAGATGGACAACCCCATGCATTAACCATGCAAAGGTGCCTAAGCAATGCAATTCATAGGTACTGGTAGAAAGAAACAATATATTGTGGATTCATTCCACTTGTCATCCCCACTTTTATAACCCAACTGCCAATTATAAATTGAGTCAAACAGCACATTTTGTAAATTTTTATCTTAGAAAGAATTATCAGTGTAGGGGAGGTAAGGGTGATTTTTTGTTGTTGTTCTCTTTCATATCTGTGTTTGCTCTAATACTGAACAATTAAATTGCCTACCATTACGTTAATGCCCAGAGAGGAACTTTGAAAAACTTTTGCTGTTGGCCTCTTTTCTCACTGACTCTATCATGAAAACACTGACAACATGCCAGAACAGCAGTTAAACATTAAACATTCATACTAACTCCAGCAAAGCAAAAGTTATAAACATCATTGGAAGGATTTAAGGGCATTTTGGAGGGGGGGGGGGGGAAGGAAAGAACAAAAATGTATAAAAGTGAAAACCTCTCCTTCCAGAGCAGCTGTGTTTTGGCTTACCAAACTGGTTTTCAAAAGTTTAAACCAGTGAAGTCTAGTAAAGTCCATGAAGCAAACAGACACAAAAGAGCCATGCTTAAGATAACATTGCATGCTTCTGAAATTCTTCAATATATGCAGCACCTATTAAGCCAGTGGCAAAACCCTCCTTTGTCACAACTCTTCTATCTCCTCCCATGAGATCAGGGAATCTCCTGGTTCTTGTAATACCTAGCTTCTGCAGGAGGGACTTTAACAATGATTCCCACCCACCACGTCAATACAGTGATCATGTCTGTTCTCATATGAGTGAATACTGTAGCTTAAATCTTAACAATGATGGATCAGCATTAATTATGAAAACTTTTATGTCTAGAAATTGTGGCACATTTGGAAAGGGAGAAGAGAGCAAGTTAGAAGTCAGCCTATTTTTTTTTAAATAAAAAGAGGAATAATAGGTCAAGATGTGTACACCAGGCCTCTTGCTGCATTCTAAAATAAAATGAAATAAATGCACAAAGCCTGACTTAATTTAATAGATTATCCTGAGACTTCTTTTGACGTTCTGCTTCCAATTACAAGAGCTGCTCAAGAATTCCCGCAATAGCTGTCGAAGGGCACCAGATCAATGGTTCCTAAGGACTAAGATATGTGAAGACCAAACCATTTGAGCAAAGGAAAAATCTTGTTTTTAAGATTTCAGAGGAAATGGGAAGTAATGTGGTAGGTATTTTGGAAGGCTGCCAGGGAGTGATCATGTAAAAAGGAAGGGTGTGCTGTGAAATATACTTTAATATGGGAAAACACTGATCTGAGACTATTTACCAGCTTTCAAAGGAGATCAGTCTGAGAGACTGCAGGCTTTAACAGGTTATTAAACCATAAACAAATTGTTACGAAGTCACAGTGAAGACCACCAGACTAATAATTCTGTAGCAAATCAGGGGTAAATAGAGTCACCTCTAGATGAGATGAATGGCACGTAAATCTAATAATAAATTCTTATTTTTAGTACAAACAGTTGAATACTTTATATTCTGAACATTTGCAGTTCAATTCTTCCTTAAAAGCCACATTAGCATCATTTTTGTCTGCAGGCTGCCAGTGAGAGCCTATCAACATGATTTTTAGTGGTGGGTCCACTCTTTTCTTTAGAGCACAGTTTTTGAAAATAGGTTCAATACGTTTTCTTTAATGTGAGGTATCAATTATAAACTTGATTTACAAAACAATTATATGATCATGTGGCAATATTTACAGGTTTATCATATGTAAGCTATTTATATCAGACACAGGAAATCAGGAGCCAGAGTACAGTTCAAAAGCAATTTGAGTTTTTCCATGCAACCTATATACAAGAATCTGATCTATTAACGGTCAAGGTGAATTTATGCCAGATAACGGATTTCAAAGGCGGGCGCGTACTGGACAGGTCTTTTATGGGGTTATAGAGACTCTAAACTGATGCCTTTGATCTTACCCTTGGGCTCAGCTGGGTCATTTCCTACATATTAAATGTGTTAGTCTAACTTTCTCAGGGTCAACCTTTGTGTTACCACGGGCTGGACTTTGTTCTTATTGTATTGCCTTTATTTGGCCATTGAAAGTCATTGGAGCCTGGTGGTAACGCAGTGATCACAGGAAGCACAATAGAGGCATTAAACGGCAATATTAATGCACCTATTCTGCTAGTTTGTAGATAAATTTGGTGACAATTTTCTTGGAGGTGCCTGGCAGTCACAAAAATTTGGGTTAGGGTCACCTAGGGTTCACAGGCTGTCCAATACTGATCTCCAACTGAAAAAGCATTCCTACACAGATTTCAAATGGTTTCATAGATCAGTTCCAAATACTAGACTATATGCAATTAGATCAATAATTTCTATAATAAATATTTGAAGTTTAGTTGAAGTTCATATTAAACAAATAAAACAATAGCTAGGAAAGAGAACATTCAACCTGGCCACACAAAGTACTTAAGCTGGTTTGATACACTTAAATCCTCCTTATTTAAAACTCTGTCATTTCTTGAGGAAGGAGTAGGAACCACATGAAGGAACTTATTTTATAGTCCTATCAGAGGCTTAACAGTCTAATCACCAAAATTAACTGATAAAATATGCTTGAACTGAAGGATAACTGTTGTTTTTATTTAAAATAGACATAGAAGAAATTCAGCTAAATGGTTGCTTTTCAGCTTCTAGATTTCTAATTACAATGCTCTGTCCTGCAGGTTTCTTATTTTTTTCATTCATTTCAGCCTTTTGTTCCTTAAAATACATTGTTTGCACAATGTGGGTAGAATTAAAGGTTCACAGATATGTTTTTCTATGGATGCTTTTGGATACTGAAGAAATGTCTAGAATTTTCTTCATAATAGGTTTTCAGCAGTTCAATACAGAAGAAAGGTCAGAAAAATAGTGCTTAAAGTGTATTTGGGGATGAACATAGTTAGTAATGGCACAAGAGTGAAAATGCTTTCCATTTGTGGCAAAACAATATTCATTTCAAACTTAAAAGCAGTGTTCCACCCTAGTAACTGGTGTGGCAACATTTAGAAGAAAGGAAGAAACCAGCAGATTACAGAGTTACTGAACCCAAGCAATAACCACTAATAACAGACTTGCAAATCAAGGAAGGGTTTGGTAAGGAATGAAGACTAATTAAATGGTCTTGTTAAACAGAGATCCAGAGAACACTTCAAACATTTTTCAAGCAAACTATATTCATAACATCAAATCCCTATACAGACGACGTTACAGCTTGGCCATTTTCCTTAAGGATTATGGTTAGGTAATAGGTAATGTACTAACTCATCGCTAATTATTTAACCCAAGCACAACACTATGGTCTACCTGAAATCTAATAAACGCAATGAAGGATGACAGAGTAAAGAATTATGTAGGTGCATTGAGTTTACAAAATATTAAACCCTACCTCATGATGCTAGAAAAAATAAGGCTGCTAAGGACACAGCAACAAAAACAATTTTGTGGGCATATAGTTTCCTTTTCATTATTTGTGAAGATAAAATATTCATATCAACCTCCTCCTTTTCAACTTATATTGTGGAAAGATACAGCTGAGGACTTAATTTTCTTGCCAATGGACAGTGATTTTCAGATCCTTATAAATATTGGTCATTATTGTCCCTGGATGTTTTCCTTCTTTTTTCCCCTTTATTGAAGTTTAATTTGTAAAAAGTGCTCCTATTTGCCAAGTACACTGTATGGTGAAGAAATGCATGGGCAGTTATAAAAAAAAAAAAATCTCCCTCATTTTTGGGAAGCAATTCAAAGAGACCTTCTTAGAACAAAAAAGCTTCCTCAGAATAGTTCAAATGGTGAACTATCTTGTTCAGCTTAGTGAAGCTTCCTGGGTCTGGCTGCTCCTTGAAGCTTTTCCTGATCACTTCTTCTCCTATAAGCACAAGCTGCTTCTGCGGACCAGAAAGTTTGCCATGGTTGCCACATCAAATACAACGGTAGCATTACTTGTTACTGCTCAGCTGTACTGTGGTTCAGCAATACTGGAATTTCCCTGGCACTGATAGAAGTTCATCTGGCTCCTTCTTGTCACAGTAATATAAAACCTTACATTGCTTCCATAAGGCATACCAGTCGGGACTTCCAGAAGATGCAGATGGAAATTACTACTGAAAATGCAATTACATATCCAATATCAAATTCCATCAAAATTAGCTGTTTCCTTTAAATCCTGTGTCAAATTTTCATGCAAAATCTCTCTCTCTCTTTGCCACTTTAAAAAATATTACAGCAGTTTTCCCCAACCTGCAGCTTTTGGACTTCAGCTCCTACAATTCCAACATAAGGAATGAAACATCTAACAAAAATTACAGTGTAGTTTCATCCAAATATATTATAGTCTATAGTTAACAATCATAATTAAGACTGGAAACTCCAACACTAACCAACAGGACTGTAAAAGAGAATTACTGCACTGACTTACATTGGCAGTTCTGGTGGCATTTAATACTTGCTTTCTTAGATAGTTCCATTATTGAGGTGGCGCCTTACCCTCCTTCGCCTATGGTTTGTATATTTGGTTATTATGGTCGTGAATGGTTGCTTAAGCATTTCACTGCATAATGTACCATGTATGACTGTGCATGTGACCAATAAAATTCGAAATTGAAATTGAAAAAATTGAAATTGAATTTTTGTATTTTACACCTTTTTTTTTACATTTGTTGTTTTATCTTATTGATGGACACTATCCAGAGTTGCTTTTGGTGAGATGGAAAACCATACAAATTAGATAAATAAACCCCAAGTTTATTAATAGCTCAGGGATCAATTCCTTCAAGTTAAATTTGATTTGTGTTAATACTAAGGGATATATTGATATAGAATTCTGAACAGCAACACAGGCTGGCTCAGGAATTCTGGGAGTTGAAGTCCACAAGTCATAAAAGGGACGTAGTTCCCCACCCATGACCCACTTGATTCCTAAGTCGAATTGCAGTTCCATAGTAATCTCCCATTTCAGTTAAAACTAGGTAACTTCCCTAACCAGGTAAACTCTGTTGAGCCTCAAGGCCCACATATGATCAGCTAGGTGCTGAAACTATTGAGAAAAGACTGGTGAAGCACCCAGGGATGCCTTAGTTTGGACCAATGTTTAACTAAAATCCCATTAATTACAATGTGCTCATAAGAATCAGAGGGACAGATGTAAGCCATGAATAATCTGAAGATATGAAAGACTTGTCTGTGTACAGGGTCAACTTTATTAGAAATGGTGAAGTCTGATGATGTTTCAAAAACTCTGGCAGAGTCTGAAACTCAATTATCTGCACCACATGTACCCAACATGTCAACAATTCTCCACTTTAAAAATCCATTCTGAATGAGTCTATTTTAAGTAACAACAGATTGATAGCCAAGCAACAAGAAATGCAGCACTGGAAAACAACAAACTCTCCCAAAAGTGAAACTTGAGAAAAGCTACTAGATTTAAGAGGCCAGCTACATCATGTAGTATTTAATAAAATAAGACACAATCATCAGATTTATGACCTTAAGAATTCTTTCAAAATGTAATTGTATTACCAACACTAATTCTTTCTTCATGTGAATACAATATGCTATCTCAGTTTAAGAGTATCAGGAAATGAAAGTGGATAATGGAGCTGATCTTGAATTATTATTATTCTCCATTAAATGAAAGATCATTTCTTTGAAAGGAAGCTACAAGAGAACAGAGGAAGATCATTGTGTTCTTTATAAGCTTCCTATAAATATTTTATTGTGCAAGACACTGCAGAGTAAACGTATCTTATAACAGGCATGGGGGTTTCTTTCTATTTTTTTCAAAATCTGTTTTATGGAAATGAGACACAATAAATTTAAAAAAACCAGGACTCCCAATGATGAAAAAAAGACACCAAGCAGATGATGCTAGGACTTGGATGTGGGAATATAATCCTTCTGGTCTTCAGCAGCCTTCAACACCACCAATCTTGGAATCCTTCTGGGCTGTCTTTGAGGACTAGGGACTAGAGGCACTGTTCTGCTTTTTCCAGAACCTGGCTCCAATTGAGGATAGTAAGGAAAGAGGATTCAGTCAGTCAGTCTGTCAAAGTCTGTCTGATTTATATAGTGAACCATCTCACCAAAAGCAATTCTGGATAGCACACAACAATCAAATAAAACAACAAAAGTAAAAAAACAAATATTCTCTTTCTTGGTATTTAACATTTAAATGAAACCATTAGAAGTTTCATGTGTTGGATTGGGATAAAAGCAGCACCAAGATCAGGATGATGTGCAGCTTTCCATCACAACCTAAGATCTTGCTAAAGGATAAGATCTGGCTAGAGCAGGGATGGGCAAACTTTTTGACTCATGGGCTACAATGGGTTCTAAAATTTGACAGAGGGGCCAGGCCAGAATAGGAGAATGGTCTGTTTGTGTGAATTAATATAAATTAAATGTAAAAATAATTACATGAAAAGATTTGGCCTTTAACAGGCAGCAAACACCATTGTGCTTAGTTTATTGGAAAAAATGTTGCTTTCATTGGGCTGATTCCTACTAGTAACTAGTTCGGCGGGCTGGATTAAAAAGCCCAACGGGCCAGATGTGGCCCGCGGGCCGTAGTTTGCCCGTCTGGCCTAGAGTATGGCAGTCTAAAGCAGAACCCAACAAGCAAGGTGCTTAAATCAAGAGGCTCTGTTGGCTACATTGTTTTCTCTTGTTGAGGTAGGGGTCCTCCTAGACTCAGCTTATTGTTGGTTGATCAATTGTAGGTTGTGGCCCTTCATCCCACTCTATATGTGTAAACTAGCTGTGATTCTATTTGGTGAGAGGACACTGCAGAATAACTCATGCTGTATTTTTACTATCCAAGTATCTGCAAGGACTGCTACATTGCTCTACATAAGACTGTATCTAAAGAACACTAAGAAAAAATAGGTGGTACAAGATACCCCTGTGTCTTATGGAGCAGTTGTTGGGAGAACATTACACCGCCACTGGCTTCCAATAGAATCCAATACAAAGTGCTGATTTTGCCCTATAAAGCCCTATGTATGTATCATGATATCTTTTCTAATTAAAATCAGCATAGATTTCCCAGAAGCTGCCAACAGTAGCCTGCTTCCATGAAGTAAGGGGGCTGAGGTGCAGTGCTACTTTTCAGTAACGGCACCTACTCTTTGCAACACTCTTTGTTGAAATTAGACTTGCTATCATCCTTCTCTTGTTTCAGAAAGTGTTCAGAACTGAGTTTGTCCACATATTGTGTGCTGATTAATTGGAACTATCTGGGGGTTTTAACATACTGAAATGAATACCTTTTCTGTTACTATGAAATGACTGTGGATTTGTTTATTTATTGTAGATATTTTATTGAACATTTCACTGATAATGAACATTAACTGCCAGTTAACCACTATATAAGTCAGTGGCAGGCAGGATTGTAACCAGCGTTGGCCTTACCTGATACACTCCTTCTTGTTGGATTGATAAGAGAATCCAGGATTGGGTTTCTTCTCTCTCCTCGCAATTGGCTGAATCTGACAAAGCTGTGACGTCACCCCAACGCTCCTTCTCCATCATGGGTAGATAGAGAATCCAGGATTGGGACATACCAAAGCTAGATGTTCCTACGGGAGGACTCCAGCCTGGTCCTGAGTCTCCTGTATGGAATGCACCCTTTGCAACACCCTTCTGCTGAACTTAACTTATAATGCTTGATAAAGGGTGAAAGAGATGACCATGTGACTGCTCGACAGATCTCCTCGATGGGAGCCTGTGTGGCCCATGCCACCATTGTAGCTGCACTCCTCGTCGAGTGAGCGGTCAGTGACCGAGGGACCGAAAGGCCTGCTAGACGGTATGCGTTGGAGAAGCAAGATCTGAGCCATCTGGCTATCATCGAAGAAGAAACTTTGTTCCCTAAACCCTGAGACTGGAATGATATAAACAGACCCTCTGACTTCCAGAAGGATGAAGTGCTTTTGAGGTAAATATGGAGGGCACTCCGAACATCCAATGTGTGCCATATTTACCTCAAAAGCACTTCATCCTTCTGGAAGTCAGAGGCTCTATTGTTTCTCCACTGGCTGCACCAGATTAGGACAGAAATCCAGCAAGATCAATTCCTGGGCCCCATGGAACAATTGGTCCAGATGAAGAATAACTCTATTTGTATGGAACACGCATAAATCTGGATGGGTATAAAGAGCAGTTAGTTCAGAGACTCTCCAGGCTGAAGTTATCGCCACCAAGAAAGTGATCTTTAGGGTAACATACTGTAGGGGCACCATCCAAAAAGGTTCATACGGTGCCTTCGTGAGCGATTGCAGTACCTTGGACAGGTCCCAAGTAGGGTACCTGTGAACTGTCGGAGGTCTCAAATTGGAAGCTCCTTGTAGAAACTAGTGCACGATGGGATGTTGCGATGGGGACACTGAGGTACCCCCAGGCAGTATGGAGGACAATGCTGCCACTTGCCATTGGAGTGTGTTAGGTGATAGTCCATTATCAAGGCCTGACTGGAGAAAGTCGAGGATGCGTACCACCGACACAGCGGTGGGGTCTACGTACTCCTTGGAACACCAGGCACGAAGGCCTTCCAAGTGGCCTCGTATATCTGATTTGTGGATGCCCTTCTGGACACTTGGATAATATCTATGACCTTGGAGGAAATATCTTCTCTATTGAGAGCTTCCCACTCAACTGCCATGCGGTTAGCTGCAGCCACCACGGGTCCAGATGTTGCAACACCCCTTGCATGAGAGAATCCTCGGTCTGAGGAAGATGCCATGGCTGAGCCACAGACAGGCCGATGAAGTCAGCAAACCAGGGTCTCCACGGCCACTGAGGTGCTAGCAGGATAATCTCCACCTGTTTGTCTATTGTCTTCCTCACTACCCTCAGAATGAGGGAAAGGTGTATAACAGCCCTGTGGCCACTGGCATCTTACGTGTGTCCACCCCTTCCACCCCCTATGCTGGAAACCTGGTAAAAAACCAGGGCACATGGGTGCTGGCGGGTGTTGTAAAGAGATGTACCTGCGGAAAATCATAGAGCTCTGTCAGTTGCCGGAACAGGTCTGGGTCCAGTCTCCACTCGGCATAGTCCACAACGACCCTGCTGAGCCAGGCTGCTCTCACACTGGTCAGGCTGGAAATATGCTGTGCCCGGATTGAGAGCAGATGACGTTCCACCCAAAGTCTCAGTAACTGAGCCCTCTGCATGAGGATCATCGATTTGGTGCCCCCTTGGTGATTGACGTGGGCTTTGGTTACCATATTGTCCATCAGGATGAGATCATGTTGGCTGGCTACCATGTTGCAAAATTGCCATAGGGATAAGCGTACTGCTTGCAGCTTGAGCCAATTGATGCTGGAAACCATCTCTGTCCGAGACCATCGGCCCTGCGCCATCTGATGCTGTATGTGGGCTACCCAACCCAACAGACTGGCATCTGTTGTAATGGTAACGCAATATGGTTTCTTGAACAGGCAATCTTTGCGGAGTGCTGGGGATCTCCATCAATAAAAAGGATCTCAGGACAACCGGTGTCAGCCAAATCTTGCTCTGCGAGTGGCTGTTCCACTCGCTGTTGGTATGGAAGGAGAAGCCACTGCAGCAGTCTTGTGTGCAGTTTTGCCTTTGGCACAATCTGGATACAAGACACCATCTTGCCTAGAAGGCAAGAGAGTGAGGCTAATGACATTTGCCATTCCGCCTGGAAGTGCTCTGTCAAAAACTGCAGATTTGTCCATCTGTCCAGTGATAAACAGACCACACACTCCTGCGTGTCGATCACCGCACCCAGATGAAGAAGATAGTTGGTGTCATATGGCTTTTCTTGGCACTGATGGAAAAGTCATGGATTTGCAGTACCTGGATCACCATGCTCAGGTCCTTGCTTGCAGCATGCACAGATTCCGACTGAATCAAAATATCGTCCAAGTAACATTGGACTCAGATGGGAATGGACTGTGACCATGATTTTGGTGAAAACTCGGAGCCCCGACGAGAGAGCTGAACAGCAGGGCCTGGTACTGTTAATGATGTCCTTGGTAGCAAAACCATATGTACTTGCAATGTGATGGGTGTATGGGGACATGCCTCTGTGAGGTCGATCAAGGTGAGAAAGTCCCCTTGTCGGACAGAATCGAGGATGCTGTGGAGCATGTGCATTTTGAAGCAGCGATATACTAGACCTCTTGGGGTGTGAAGGGACTTAAGACTGATGACTAATTTGACTCCTTCCTCGGGCTCAAACTTACAGCTCTTTTCTTAGACATTAGTTACACTTCTGAGGTGAGACCAACCCAGTCTAAAACTAAGAAGCAACCTTGCAGGAAATTTGGTTTATTCACCAAAGATGAGCTAAACTACTTCATTGCCTGCACTCAAGATTTGAGCACACTATAATAGTTTGTCCCCATCCATCTTCCTCAACTATAGGAGGATTCAGCAAGGATCTGCTTATCTTGCTCATAAGGCAAGGGAATATCAAATATAACAAACCCAATCGCTTCAAAACCAGTGGAACCAGGAGGAAAGATGAACAAAAGAGACAGTGTCTTCTGGGTGCAGGTGCATGCAATATCTTGAGGCATATGGCATACGGCAAAATTATTGCATCACAACATCACCAATGCTTCTTTGATCCATCTTACCCTGCCACCCTCACTTCCAGATGCTGTCTGTGTCTTCTAATCATTTCCCTTTCAAAGAATGCAAAATGGAGAAAATGTCAAAAACAGGTGAATTCCTAATGACTATATTTATAATAAAACATATATTTGAGCTGATACTACAACTGATACTATACTACAATAAATATGCTTTCAAACTGACCCTACAATTATTGAAAAAAAAACCCTCTTAAACAGGTATTAAAGGAAAAGAGTGGGGCAAGTCCACAAGGAAGATGTTGAAGCATTTAAAACGTAAATTGAACCGCCATATCATCAATTTAAAAATGTTTACTTCCAGAAACATTTGTCAGATGTACAGTATATCCTGTCTGATCTCTATAGAAAGATAGCTGATAAGCTTAGCTGGGATCAAAAATTAATTTACCAAAATGCTGGCACAAAACAGGATTCAACCTTCTACATGTGGTTTGCATTATAGATAGGAGAATACTTGATTCTTCGGATAAAATAGGACTGCGAGTATAATTGGAACATTAAATCAAGACCTACTGTAAGTCCTTTGAATTAACTCCATGCTTTTCAAACTAGAGGCCTTCCCAAACCATTAAAAGAAAGATTCTCGGAAACAGATGCTGGATTCCTTTGTTTAACTTAAAGAACTGCATTAGAGTAGATACGTATCTATTGATAGTGAATCTATACATAAACTTCTAAAACAACCTCTCTAAACAATTTGCCATAAACCTCAAACAATAAAGTGACCAGCAGCAGTCTGCAAGAAAGCATAATCTTATAACTTTTGTATGTTTTAACTGAAATATGCCAGATGTACTATTAATGACATTAAATGATTCTGTTTTATATAGCTTAATTGCACTACTTTTTACAAAGCAATTTCAGCAGACAACTATAATACTTATTTTCAGCCAAGAGTGCGTGCACAGTATCTGTTCCAAAGCACAAGATGGTGGAGATATCACATTCCTGAGGATGTTGTTACACAATTAATCTCCTCCTAAACATGAACGAGAGAGGAGAAAATACATAGTTTTATATGAGAACATTTGCCTAGAGTATTTTTAGGTTTACAGGCAAGCCAGCTTTTTAAACGAAACCCTAGAAAACATAATCAATGTGCTTAAATTATTTCCTCAAAGTTTATTGAGTCACTGCAATGAATTATAAAGACAATATAACTGGGCAGCTTAAAAGAAGAAAAAAATGATAATTAGAAAAGTCTTGGGCATATTTGTACAGGTTTTTTTCTGATAGTTTCCCTTACTGAATCCAGAGAACATGTTACATGTATTGGTGATTGTTCTATAGATTTTCTTTTGAAAAGTATATGATTAGAATGGTGTGGAATCCATAAAATAGCAGTTACCCTATCAGTTAATTGGAATTTAGTTTGCAAAATGTTACAGGATTATTTGTTTTTATTCTCTCTATATTAATTGCAGAATTTTCATCAAAGGAAACAAATAGGTATCAGCATCAATTTATATAAATGTAACAATGTTCCTTATAATACTGATCTGTGTTTTGAATCAGATATGTTTTTTATCACCATCAAACTGCTGGGGGAAAACTGAGGCAAAATATTTCTCTTAATATAGAGTTGAAACTTACTTTTCTATTCTGATTAAAACAACGTTTCATTACTTAGAACTATATCCAATGATGGAAGGTCACTATGGACACAAGGCTTTTGATCCAACAGAGGTTTCCACTACCCGATAAGGAAGAATGACAATCTTTGCCTTCCCACTATGATGATTTTGGCACTTTCCAAAAGCTTCCAATCTTTTGAAATAATCTTGGGATAGCCACAAAATTCTGCTGATTAAACCTTCACTAAATCAAAGACTTTTTCATCAACATAGAGTGCTGAATATTCCTTTGTGCATTAGTTACATGTGAATAAGCTCAAGATGTCCCAAATTTCACTCGCTTCATATTTTAAAGACTCAGAAGAAACAACAAGTACCATAAGATAGTATTTGTTTTTCATTAGCGCATTACAGTTCCTAACTTTACTTCTAAGCAAACCAAACTCAGAGTTGGTTTATCACGAGTTCTTCACAGCGTCTTCAATTGAGGGAATTATTTCTTATTTGGTTTTTAAGAATACATTTTAAAGTAGGCTTTTGATACCAGACATTGCAATATTTCAGGTTAATTCTCTTTTATTATATTAAAAACTAGTGAGTTAATTAACAACATAAACATTTGGTAATAAACTATATAATACTTCCTTTCCATTCTTTGCTATTTCTCCAGTCATTTACTGTATACTGCAAATGGCAATATTATGCAATATTGTAAGATAAATTGAGAGTGTGGAACAAATGTATTATCTCCAATAACATTGTGTAACAAATTTTCAAAAAATTTATGTTTCTGGTTTCAAATTATTGATTTTAATTAATTGAGCAGCAAGTATGTAGAAAATAGTGGTTAGATCCACCCGAAACATCGCTTTTGTGGCCGAGGAGCAAGGAGAGCGCTTTCATCAGGACATGCAGCATTTTGAACGTCGCTAC
>JAEANM010002336.1:0-12317 GCA_017656035.1 Myanophis thanlyinensis | reverse complement strand
AGAGAGAGCGGGGGAGGAGGAATGGGTTCTTTAATTATATTTTTCAGAAGTGTTTTAATAGTACAGAGTTTTTCACATTGACCATTTCTTGCAAAGTGATGGGCCACTCTACAGATTTACAGCAGCCTTTTTCAATCTGTGGGCCATACTAGCTGGGAATTCTGTATTCTAGCCCCTCTAAAGGGCACCAAGTAAGTTTGTTGTTGCTGCTGCTGTTGGTATATTTCCCTTCAAGAATGTGAAGTGGTATACTCTAGTGCTTCTTCATTGAAGTTCTCTCCACGGCAACAATGCTGAATGGAAGATTTGGTGAACAGAGGCCCAAAGTCATTAGTGAACTTCCATAACTGAGAATGGAAATGAACTTGGTTACCTTGATGCCTGTTCACATCTTAGCTATTATAACACAAATGTGTTATGTATTGTATCACTAATGAATCATGTATTATAACACAAATGTATTATTCTCAGTGTAGAGGCTACATCAGAGATGTAATCCAGCAGGTTCTAGCAGGTTCGCTAGAACCGGTAGTAAATTTTCTAAGCAGTTCGGAGAACTGGTTTGTTAGAAAAAATCTCTTTTGTTTTGTTTTTTTCTACTTTACAGGGTTAATCCTGTAAGGAAAGCAGGAAAAAACATTCTGGTATTGTTTCTAGCCTAATCTTTATTGCCCTACTTACAGAAACTGCCCACCCAGTCACATGATTCCTCCCCAGCCATGCCCACCAAGCCACGCCCACAGAACTAGTAGTAAAAAAATTGAATTCCACTACTGGGGTACATGCAGGCTTCCTCTAGTTGTTTTGTCTAATATAAATTATACAAAACAAAATTTGGGCTATACTGCCCATCTTGAAGATAAATCTTCAGCTTTCTTTTTCTTGTTGCCTTCCAGTATCTCATTTTAACTATAGAGAATCTCTCTAGTCTGTGACATTCATTTACCTGCACTGACCAAAACTAGGTCACTTAGCTCAAAACAAATATTTTCCCATGGTTTTTGATGTAGTTAGGCAGAAAATGCTATTATATTATTCCCTTTCTGCTCTTTCATTTGTGCTGCATGGTTTGTCTTCAGCTTACTCTATTCATACAAGACCAATAGATTTCTCACTACAATTATTAAAGGCAGAAAGGCTTATAAATGCCATGCAATGAATAAGCCGCACACCCAAAATTGTGCTGTGGACCTGTTTCCAGACCATGAAGTTTTAGTGCCATTATCAAGAGACCTCATTCAAGATACTGCATTTTGGTCAACTCGCAAAGGAGGCCTGCCTTTTAATAAATAATAATGGTGGCAAAAGCAGAAGTATTTATTAGTATGCATTCTTTTTATAGCAGTGTGACATCATTTGACAAGCATTGTGAGCCTGCTATATTTTTATTCACAAAGCTTCTATCTATAATGACATAGACATCTTCCTTAGGTCTCGTGGAAGAACTGACAGCCTAGCTTGTGGCTCTGTTGATGCCATTATTTGTAAAAAGAGTAGATACAGACAATAAGACAAATGATGCTGTCACTGTTACCAGTCATCAAGGTTAGTACCTACAGGGGCTGGGCAATTTAAGTAGTTATCCTTTCCGCAGATTAGGGTGTTTCCCTCTCATCATTTCTTTATTTTCTTTTGCCTGTTTTTTTTCTAAGTGAAAAATCTTGAGCAATAGGAGGTTGCTGAAAATTATACTAAATGATATGATATCTTAATATAAATGTTCTAAATTGGATGTAGGAAAGAAGGAGAAATTATCATGGAAATGTATTCACTGAGGGGACTTTTGCATTGGTTAAGACAATATTTTTCTGATGGTATAATGAACACAAGGGAAACTTCATGCAAATCCCATGTTCACAAATCTTTCTTACAGAAACAGCATCTGTGTGCCACAAGAATGCCTATTCCAAGATCAGGATTTAAAACACAAAATTAAAAAATATCCCCACATCCTATTTTTTCTAGATCAGGGGTGTCAAACTTGATTTCATTGAGGGCCACATCAGAGTTGTATTTGACCTTGGGGGCCTGGGTGGGCATGGCCAGCTTGATGTTAGTCATGCCAGGGGCTTCTGTGGTGGCCCAAGAACTCTGCCAGTGAAAACAGGCTCTTGAGCTCCGTTTTCAGCCACGATGGCCTCCTGCTGCCCTCTGCTTGTGAAAATGGAGTTAGGGGGGCAAATGTACCCCCAAGATCTGTTTTCACTGGCAGAGGGTGGCAGGAGGCTGTCATGGCTGAAAATGGAGCCTGGGAGGGCCACCTGCAGCCCTCCCGAGCTCTGTTTTTGCTGGGCAGAGACACTGCTGGCCAGTCCTTTGCTGTTTCTAGGGTAGCCCCAAAGACCAGATCTAAACACTTTGAGGGCCGGTTCCAGTCCTCGGGCCTTGAGTTTGACACCCCTGTTCTGGATCTTACTTATATCTTAGACGCTAAAATGCATAATGGGAGAATTTTGAAATTTTGTCATTCATTCTTATGTATTTGGGAAAGTCAACAGAACTCTTTACCACTTGTTTGATTGAAAATGCACTTTGGAGGAGCAGACCAGGAAACTGGAAATAAAACAGGAACTTCACCCATTCAAACCAGGCAGTCAGTTACTTTCCTATACTATCAATTTACATATTGGTAAATTAGCTCTTGCCACATAAATTGATAGCATAGGAAAGTAACTGATTGCTAAAGCATCCCAATTTAATAGAGAAAACAATGTCTGTAATTGGATCAATCTGTTTTCCAGACCACACAATCATGCTGTGGTTTGTGATTCAAACAAGTTCATTGCAGCTAGTACAGTATATTTCTCCCTAATGAGTGATCTGGGTCAAGCGCACATTTGAAATGATAAATACAGTACTCCCGTGATAGCATTTGAGCAATGAACTTTCTAGAGCAATGCACAATAGCTATAGATTCTTATAGACAGCTCAGATCTTTCTAGCCCTACTGAAGCTTCACAGGCAACGGTAGTGTTTTATAGCAGCCTGTTAAATTTTTTTTAGAGCTGTACTGAATAAATGCCAATGGCTTTGCAATTACTTGGCAATAGGATGAGAAGTTTGCTGGCTCAGCCTAGCAAGTATGAAAAATGTTGGTGTTTATATAAAGCTATTTGCTGGTTTGTTCTTCACATGACCTTACATACTTTATGCAGTCCACCCCACAACCACTATTGTTATAATTTATTTTCACATAGACTTCTCTGTCAACAATCATTAATTCAAGAGAGCCCAATTCATCTAACAAGTTCAGACCTACCAAAATCAAATACTTCGAAACCTTACTTGTTTCAGTGGTAGAGAAACTGTAATTGTGATTCCAATCATTGGAGATGGGCAACATTTAATCAGTTCCCCTTGCAATAAATTTGATTCAAGCAATATTTCTTCCCAGTTATGCTGATGATAGTAACATTGAGGGACAAATCAACTGGGCAGTGGAAAAGAGTAGCTTTCTGGGAGCCTGTGTACTTCATTTATATATTGCCACATAGTCTTTTTGCAGTAACTTGTTTGTTCATGTATTTCTTTGCAGAGGAAAATATGGGCTTATGCTAAATAGCCATATACTGTAAATGCAGCAGAGATGTTCATCATTTTGGGTGGTTTATTTATTTATCTGCTTATTTGTTGACAATCACTCTTGATACCTTGTGAGGTCTCATATAAAAAAAATGAAATCTCATGAATGTTTGTGTGTATGTGTGTATGTGTGTACATATATTCATATCTATTTACCTACCAGTGGTGAAATTCAATTTTTTTTTTACCGGTTCTGTGGGCATGGCCACAGGATTAAATATCACCAAGCACAGAATTAAACTTCACCAAAGTTACAATGTAATAAGGGGAGAGGCAGTTTCTAAGAGCAAGGCAATAAAGATTAGACTAGAAACAACTGCGTTATTTACAGGATTAACTCTGTAAAGTTAATCTTTACAGTATTAACCCTGCAAAGTGGGGAAAAAACAAAAGGACATTTCTTCTAATAATCGGTTCTATAGAACCTGTGCTTAATTTTACCTCTGTTACCTACCCAAACACATAAAGCATACTGGTTTAACTTTTGTTTTAGCATTGCATAAACATTATTCAAAAGATCAAGGTAACCCATACTAGACTGAGATTTATATAACTTCTCTTTCCCTTGTCAAACAGACTCTTCCCCCCCCTTTCAACTAATATATTCAGGGTTACTACAGTATGTTGTGCACAAAATGTAGGCAAGCACCTTGACAACATCCAAATACTAACAAACATAATACTACTTAAACATACATGAACACAAACACATGGAAATCTAAATAATATAACACCAGATGTATTTAACTCTTGTATTAGACCTTTGTTCAAAAGTATTATCTGAAATTTACCATATTTTTCGGTGTATAAGACGTTCCGGTATATAAAACACACATTAATTTTAGAGGAGGAAAACAAGAAAAAAAATCTACCTCTGCCTCCCAGCAATTTTCCTCCCTACATCCCATTTTAAGCCTCCTTAAAAAGCCTTATGAAGGAAGGAATCAACACCCCCTCTTCATTTCCCTAAAATATTAGTCATAAGAAAAGGCCCCCAGAAAAACAAGAAAAATCAAGCTGCTAAAGAAACTTGCCTGAGGCTCATTCTGGACAGCTAAAAGAAACTTTGTAACAAGAACACAGGTTCTTAGTGATAATGAGCCTATTGAAAATGGAAGCCAGGCGGATTTCAGCCCTATTTACAACAAACAGAACAGGTAGAAAACCCATTCCAGACAGGATATTTCAAAATCTCCCCATGGCAAGTTTTGACAGCTAACAAAACAGAGTGGTAGAATCAGCAGCCCTGCACTCAAGTCTGGACACAGGACAAAAACCATTAGCCACAATAGGAAAAGCCCAAATCCTTTTAGAAACACAAAGCCCATATTGCACAAACCCCAAAATTTCAAAAACATAGAACCATATAAAATCTTTCCTCTTATCCAGTTTCATTGTTCAGCTAACCCAGAAACGTTACTTTGCAATTAAAAACCTCCTTCTGAGCAGCAGCTGCTTGGCTTTCAATTTAAAGCAATGGTGTCTCATTTTTTCCCCAGAATGCATGGAGGCTTAAAATGGAGTGCACAGAGGCAGCAATAGGTGGCAGCAGCAATGGGCAGTGAGGCTCTGATGGGCAACAGCTGTCACCACAGCACGGAACAGCTGATCTCAGGAGGCAGAGGCCGAAGGGTGGGGGCCAGAGGATGGGCGGGGCTTTGGCAGCATTCACTGTATAAGACACACAGACATTTTCACCCACTTTTTGAGGGTGAAAAGGTGTGTCCTATGCACCAAAAAAATGCAGTATTTTACAAACTATTTTAAAATATTCTGTTTTACCCAAAGAAGAGGATCCCAATTAGCGGGACCAAGGGTGGTACATTTTATATGACAGCCCCTGTTCTGTGGAACACTCTTCCTCTTGAAATCCATCAGATTTTCATCCTCTTTTACCTTCTGGAAAAATTTAAAAATCTGACTTTTCTCCCAAGAGCTGGGATAGAATAAAGCCAGAATGATGTTGTTTGCATCAAGGGAGACTGGTTGTGGTACCAGTTTCTTAGTTTCCTTATTTTTTTGTATATCTTGTATCTTTTATATGATGTTTGGTTTTGTATAACTGTTGTGAGACATCCAGAGTTTATTTATTTTATTTATTAATTTAATTTATATACTGCCCCCTTTCCCAAAGGGACTCGGGGCGGTGTACAGCCATTAAAAAACACATAAGATAATTAAAAATCAATTTAAAATAATTAAATTATGGCTAATCAATTAAAATACAGTTAAAAAATTTAAAACTCCATTTAGACAAAAAAAAAACCATTACTTTAAAAATCAATTAAATATAGTTTAAAATTCAATTAAAATTGATTTTAACCCTCAGGTATCAGGCCAGGCCGCTAGTTGAAATAGATGGGTTTTCAGGGCACGTTGGAAAGCCCGGAGATCCATAATAGTACGGATCTCCAGGAGAAGTTCATTCCACAGGGAGGGTGCCACCACAGAGAAGGCCCGAACCCTTGGGGTTGTCAGACGACATCGTCCCAACGGTGGAACCCCAAGGAGGCCAACCCTGTGGGAACGCACTGGTTGGCTGGAGGTTGACAGTGACAACAGGTGGTCCCGTAAGTATCCGGGTCCCAAGCCATGGAACGCTTTAAAGGTAAGCACCAACACCTTGCATTGCACCCGAAAGGCCACAGGAAGCCAGTGCTACTCGCGCAGGAAAGGTGTAACTTGGGAGCTCCTAGGAACTCCCATAATTACCCCCGCGGCCTCATTCTGGACCAACTGCAGCCTCCTGATGTTCTTCAAGGGAGACCCATGTAGTTATGTTACTAACAGGAACAGCCATGCAAGTTTTTTAAAATAAATAAATGCATGGTGAAAAACTGAAATTATTGACTTCAGCATTAGGATTGGAGAAGACGTTTATCTGAATTCTTCTATGGTCAATCAGTATATGGTATCACATTTTTACCATTGCAACAACATATGAATGCAATTATTCATCAACTTTGATGCAAAGCTTACTGATGTTTTAAAACTTCTTTCTCCCTGTCATTTTATGACCATGTAGCAAAACAAATACTAAAATCAGCTTCCTGCTTAGAATAACTAATTTTTAAAATTTACATATATAAATATACATAAATAGCTTGCCAAAATTAATTAGTTCTCTTCAAACTCTAAATATATTATTCTATTCTTCCCTACAACCTGTCTTAGATTAATTATACTTGCGTCAGTTGTCATTATGGAAGTTGGTTTGAACTAAAAAGGGGATAATGGGAAGTGTCTTACTGATTTAATTTGATTAATTATGTTGTGCTTTAGCCTAGGTGTCTGAAAAAATGGAGGAGATTCATATTTGCATGTTGCCAGTTTTGAGACAATTATGAGATTTGTGGTGGGGCAATTTACAATTTACGTTCAGAAAGGTCTGAAGTAAGATTTGAACTAGTTGGAATGTTTACAAAGTTCCAAATTTGGAGATAACTCAGTATTTAAATATAACTATGATTTCTGTGCCTTGTTTCTTCAAACACAATATCAAAATCAAATTGATATCTGCATAGAGATAGGATTTCTAAAATCTAATGCATGTTGTAAAGCAGCAAGGACTAGTCAAAGCTTCACTCAGATTTAAGTGCCAGGTTGCCAGAGTGGAGAGACAAGGAGCAAACATGTTAAGGGTGTAATTGTTCTAGTACAGATCCACACAGTTTCAACCAGCAAGACCAATTAGCCATTCACCGGTCATGTATTTCTATAGACCTGTTTGGGGCAGCTCCCAGGATACCAGCAAACCAGGACAAAGTATTTCTTTTTACTTCTCTTGCCATGTGTTGCCTCTTTGTAGCTGCTTTGAATGAACTGCTGGTGAGCAAGATTAGCGTGTGTGATAGCACAAAACAGCTGCCATAGTAAGTAGTCATAAAATACTTATGAGAAGACAAGCAGATGCTGCTATTCCCTTCAGCCTCTTTTGAATACTCCGGTGTTCTCTATCACTGAAGATTAACTTTGTTTTTATTTGGGGGATATTTCCAAACCAATCACTGAATTGTGTCTTCCTACCATTTTAATTTCCAAAGGATGCTTCTGGTGAATGGGACAGGGAAATATTTTTGTAATCAAGATGAATATGTTGGAGATTAGCAGTTAGCATGCCAGCTTCTGTTTTGTTAATTATTTTCCACATTGATCTCTCCAGCTCACTACCTTTCTTTAATTCCAGCTCTTCAGTAACACGTAACTGATTCAACTGCATGTCTGGGTGCAGTAGTAACCCAAGTACTCTTACTATAATTCACCTTCAGGATATTCTATCTAGTTAAAAACCATTCAATTGTCAAATGTGAAACTTGGGAAACTATACCAATCAATTGAGTACCTCAGTTTGTTCTCTTTTTCTAACTTAAGTATATAATTCTATTATGAAATAATATTAAGCACAAAGAAAGAACAAATATAATAATATGAGGTAAATGGAGGAGGAAACTCATAGGTAACACTATTAGCATTCAGGGATGTATCTCTGAGCTATCCAAAACAGTCTCACTGTGGCAGAGGTTACACAGACACATTAAGTGCAGCTTGGAAAGTTTCCACTTTAGAATGGAAAAACCAGAGTTTTGGTGAAGTTTTTAGATCAATCTTATTTGAATATTAATATTATTACTGTATTTCCATATGTGCAGTTAAAACTCAGCCTATCAGAAGGTTTTGATGGAACCAGAGAACAGCAGATTGCCAATAAATCATAACAAGTTGATGCCAGTAAGAGCTCCTTGTTATGCACAGCAGAGAGGTACTAGCTGTTTCTGGTGTCAGCACAAGCAGGTTGACAGGCATTAAAAGTGCTGAAGGTCAATGGAAAATGGAATTGGATATCAGAATGCCAGAAAAGATAAAACCACAAGCAAGTGAGGTATATCAGAATTGAGAGGAGTTACAGTTCCTCTTATTAAATCTGCAGGATTGTTACCGCTCTGCATTTCAACAGCATCATTTTTTATTCAAAGCGATGTCCGTTGCTTTTTAGGGTCCGTGCACAGGGAGACAAAACAGGCTGCAGAGTTTACACGGAAGGACTGATGATGGTGTTTTATTCGGCATGTCCTGCAAATAGGAGCTTGGCATGCCACAGCAAGAATAAAACAGAGATTCAAATAAAGAGGGCAAAAGTGTCTTATTATGAGGTGTGCTAAACTATTTTTTGGCTAATGTGGGAGCATTATCATTATGAAAACAATATGAAATTGCAGTTGCCAGTTCTTTATAGAGGGTGTTGGCTTTCATAAGTAACAAATTCTTCCCAAGTAGATATTGTAGATATTGTATACTTCAATTAGTGAAGTATATGTGCAGTTCCAAGCAGAGTGGCCTTTTGCATTGTAATTGATGTAAATTTTTGTCAATACACACATTTTCTAAATGCTGTCTAAGACTTTTGGGTATAGCATACCAGGTGTCAAAAATCACCTAGGCTGATTTATGTCAATTTTAAATTTTGATTTTCAGATCTTGATGCTTTGTGATCTTCTTCAAATCTTCGTGTACTATTCTACTGTTCCATGGCATTGCCACATCAATTATTTTTTCTTTTTTTCTTTTCAACCACAGTTATTTTGGGAGACTGTATTAGTTTATATTTGGAAATCCCACAATATTTTAACCTGTTCATTCTTGATTACTTTTTCAATTTTTGAAGCCAGCATCAAATACTTATATGTTTAAGTTCTATGACAACTGTTCTAATGTCAACCTATCAGAGGTAAGTCTGAATAGGTTTTTTTTAAGCTATTACCAAAAGAGCAATACTATAGATGCAGCCTTTTACTTCATATTTATCAGGGATTTTTTTTCTCTCCTGGAAGTTCTAGAAAAGTTACATGTTCAGCCTGGAATTTTGTTTGGTTATTTTTTCTGGCTTGGAATTTTGACTATGAGAAAACTGTGATTTATAGTTCTTGTTCTTGTTCATTGGTTGCCTGCAGCTTTTGGGATAGGAAATACTCATAAAGCATGAAATTATGATGATATTCTTGTACAGGTAGTCCTTGACTTACCACTATTATTGAGCCCGGAATTATGTTGTAAGTCATGCTGTTAATTAAAGCAGATCACCATATGACTGCACCTGATTTGATGATCATTTTGCAGTGGCTGAACACTACAGTTGTTAAGCAAACATTGCAGTTATGAAGCTAATGTCACAATTGTACTTAATGGGTAGTGTTGGAAATCAAAGTAAACACCAGTTTCTGGCAAAAAAAACAAACCTTCATAAACCATGGTCCCATCAGTATGGGAAGCTGCAAACAGCCATGAATACAAGCTAATTGCCAAGTGCTTAAATGCAATCATTACATGACTGGGGTGACAGTGGGGGCTGGGGGCAGCTGTTTTAATTTCAAAACTGGGTTGTATTGTAAGTAGCTCTGGGGAAGTTCAAATGGATGCTGTGTCACCAATCGCAAATTGAGGATTACATCTATGTGCCAAGATATTGAGTGGGATGGATAATCCTAATTTTGGAATAATGTTTGCAAGTCTTAGAACATAGCATAACAAAGTTGGAAGGGACCTGGAAGATCTTCTAGTCCAACCCTCATCTCAAGGAGGACACCCTATACCATTTCAGACAAATGGCTATCCAATTTTTTCTTAATAGCCTCTTTTGCCTTTCCTTGATATTTTTTAGACACACTTGAAAAGGCTCCTCAGATTGATTTAACATAATGCTTTGTCCAACATTTGGGGGGCAGCTTTAACTGAGGACAACTGTGCAAAAAGTTGAATATTGTAATGTGAAGGGAATAGGAAGGACACACACTGCACCAAGTAAAATCCCTCTGCTTTGTCAAATACAGTCCTATGCTATGTTACTAAACAATTCATAACTCTGCTGGGCTTGTCAGACTTCCAAGGTTGGACCTTTGCATCTGCCTGAGAATTACAAAAGCCCTGTGATATTCTCACTACATTTCACAAGAGATCTGATGTGTCTGAAATCTGACAGCTGTCAGGGTCTTATTGCACCAAGCAGGACAGATCATTAATGTTTTATTATTGAACTTCCTTCCCTCTTGACTCATATTGTCTTCCATCTTTTTTAATGCACTACTCAAAAACATCAAGTATATAAACAAAGTTGAATTCAATGGAAAACACATTAAAATATGCCCATAGATTATTTCATCAATTGGTACAGCAATAATCTCACAAGCCATCCTTGTTTCCATGTCCTTTTAGGCCCTTTATATTTACAGAGCTTAACAATTTTCATGCTGGTCCCTGTCGGTGATGAGGCGATTGGGGAATTGGGGTCGCAGCAGTTATTTTCAGTGATTTTATTGTAACTATCCGTGGATGATAACTCGTGGAGCTTTGCAAATATTTACAATCTTTTTAAAGGTCCTATAAGTGAAGAGGAAATGTGTATTAAATTTACAGATTAAGCTCTGCTGCTCTGGTGGAAAGGCAACCTAGGCCTTCTAAATCACTAAAATCAAAGACTGTAATTTTAGTGGACAATTAAAATCGAATAGCCCAGAATTGGAATGTGTAGAGAAATGGAGTTGTAGTTCTCAATGGCTATAATAAAGATCATGGGAATTTCATTCACTATTGCTATAAGGAAATTGCTTTCCATTTTCCTTTCTTTTAATATATTTTTGTATGCTCTATTAAACACAAGGAAAGAAATAAAAATCATAAAAAACACACACAAGGAAAGAATCATGTCTTTTATTTTAAGGCAGAAATCACACGATTATGAGCAAATGTGTTTTTTTAGATGTCACAGTGGCATTGTTGCAAAATACACAGCTCAGATCACAGTTTCCTATGCAGTGCAATATACTTGGGTGAAGTCTGAAATAAGAGATTGTTCAGAAGCATTGCTTAAGTGGATTTCATCCAGTATACTAAGACTTGTTTTAAGATGCACATGTACCATCAATTTTTTGTATTATGTCACCTTGAACACCGTAAACACTCATTTATCTCATTCTGCTCACTAAGGATCCATTTGAAAAGGGTACATATTTTATAACCTGTTACTCTATAGCTCTATGCTTTATCTACCTGCCTTGGATGGATTTCTCTTAAATTCAGATCCCATATTGTTTTGAGTACTAAATGTAAATGAAGTTTGATTTATTTTAAAAGGGAACTATGAAAGGAGAAATTATTTAGTACAGTACAGTACAGACAGACATGATTTTCTCCAGATAAAAGGCTAAACACTGTCCATTATTTCTGAATTACTTTAAATAATTTACAATAATTATTTGGCAGAAACAAAACCATTTGTCTAAGGACATCAGATGATTACAATATCAAAACCAATCTGTGGTTAATACTTAGGATTTTGTGTTGCATGATATTGCAATATTACACATAGTAAATATAAATATATTTCCTTGTCAGACAATCCTGGGATTTTTACGATATTCAACCTTTGTGATGGAACATGAATTAGAGAAGCAGTTGTGTGTGTGGAGGGTGAATGTGGAGTTTTGACAACATTGAGCTTTTTCAGAAAAAGGCACAGATTAAGCGATTGCATATTCCCAAGCTAGATAGGTTTAGAAGAAGAGGTTCAGGGCAGCTATGCCCTAGAATCCCTCAGGATATATCGAGTAGTTTTAGTTTGGCAAAATTCTGTCCATTAGGTGTAAGCAAATAAAGGATTGAACTCAACTGGATCCACTCCAATCGGGTTTCAGGCCTGGTTTCAGCACGGAGACGGCTTTGGTCGCGTTGGTTGATGATCTCTG
>JAEANM010002335.1:0-24836 GCA_017656035.1 Myanophis thanlyinensis | reverse complement strand
GATGTCACCATCTTGGATCTCTTCTGGCTCATCGTCTGGGTCTGGCCAAATCTCCATCATGTAGACTCCCTCTTGTCGTCTTCCCCTGGGTGGGGGATACGTGGCTTCAGCTGCCAGCAATTCTTCTATTGCTGCAGCTAGAGGAAGCGTAGATCTCGTGGATAAGCGCTGCCTTAGCTTCTCGTCGCGGACCCCCATGATGAGTTTGTCCCTGATCAACCAGTCGAGTTGGTCCCCGAACTCGCAATCGGTTGCCAGGACTCTGAGGGCTGCTAAGAATTCCGCGATGGACTCCCCTTCGGCTTGGACCCGTCTGTGGAAGTTGATCCTCCTGGACAGTGAGGATGGCTTGGAAGAGTAGTGTGCCTGCACCTTTTGTTTGAGCACAGGCCAGGTGATCTCCCATAGGGTTTGTGGAGAGGCAACTGCGTTTGCCATCCGCAACACCTCTGTCCCGCACACATTTACAAATATCCCTAACTTTTCTGTATCAGGGATACTTGTCTGTCTCGTACTCACAAGATAAAATTCGAATCGCTGCATGAATAGGTTCCACGATTCGGTCCTCGGGTTGTACTCTTTGCATTGAAGCGAGTTGTTGGATGCAACACTCATTGGGTCTTGAGCCGGTGGTGCTGATGATCCGGCGGTGGCTGCTACGGAGACGGTGGTCACCGTGGTGGACATGTTGGGTTTTCCTGTTGGCCTTGGAGGTTCGGATATTGTCAATTACGATCCCACCTTCGTCGCCAGTGTTTTGGCTGAAAACCCGATCCAAATCGGTGAAAGAAAACTCAGGAAACCAGGTCCATTTGGATGACCGCGAGGGGTCCCATTTATTTTTGGCTGTGAGTAAAACTCGTGATGAGGATTCAATCCGGAGAGAGGCAAAACTTAAGGGAAGCCGCGGCTTTTTATATTTGCCGCAACTTCAAATTTCCGTGATCCACATTGGCTGGCGGGCCAGCCAATGGGCATCGCCATCCCGACAGCCAATCAGCTGTTGGGTCGTTCGTACAAGATGGCGGACCGGTGTGTAGACTCCGGCCGCGCATGCGTGATATACAGCACCAAGAATTGAACTTCAACTTGGAGTCTGTTTGGGAGAAATGTAGGGTAATGGGGCAATGAGGCAGTGAGGTGGGAGGCAGAACAGAGGGAACTTGGGGTTCAGGAAAACAGACTGTAGAAATTTGGCAAAGAGAGCTGATGCTGGAGGAGATACAGAGTTTCCTAAAAGGGAAGAGACTGTGAAATACTTGTAGGCTACAAGGAAGAGTTTTAGGACAACAGGAGAAGGCTGGAGTAGACCAATGGGCTGGCAAGGAATTATGAGACTACTGGTAGGTAGAAGGAAAAGCTAGGTGACAACTTTGTAACAGCTGAAGAAGACATGGAGTGCTGGGTGGAGAACCAAGAGAGGAATGTTTGATGGATACAGAGCAGCATGATTGTATGTCTGTGAATGGACAGTTGAATTGAAGTGAATTTGTATCAGAGAGATAGTGGAAAACTGTAGTTCTTACATGCTCATAAAAAGAATTGAAGCTTTCATTTATATAGCTGATAGTGATCCTATTAATTGGGGGGATGTAGTGAAATAAATTAATGCTAGAGATAATTTGAGTTTGCTTTTGTCCTTAACATGTGGCCCACTGGATTCAAAGAAATGGATGTGTATTGGAAGGTCAGAACCAATTTCTACTTTGTACTCTTTTTTTTTTTTTTGCTGCCTAGCTTATTTTTCTGTGAAGTGATTGCTGAAGCTGTTATGTGCCTGAACAACTCCAAAATATTTTCTCAAAATAACTAAATTTGGTCTCCAAAGTAAGGGATTACTAGTTCAGAATGTCATGTGAATTTAGTTCATTTGTAAGATACAAGATAATTCAAACAACGGAAGATTGATAACCAATTTGCAAACTCTGCCAAGCACAGAAGGGTGGGGAATAAAATTATTTCTAGTACAAACATGATATGAAAAATCACTGTCTCCCTATTTGCAAAAAGAGGAAGCAATCATCTTATATGCTGCAACAGGCTGTGTATACACAGAACAGAGCATGTACTCCATTGAAAGTTAGTACTATTAGTGGGTGGTTTTTTTTTACTTTATGCCTTCAAGTTGGTCTTTGGACAAGTTCCTATGATTTCTCATGAAGATTTTAGAGTGGCTTTCATTGCAATCTTCCTAGGGCTAAGAAAGAGTGACTGGCCCAATGTCACCCTGCTGGCTTCATGCCTAAGATGGCACTAGAATTCCTGGTCTCCTGGTCTCTAGCTGGGTGCTTTACTACTACATCACCAGTAGTTTTATCGTACTTCTTCAATTTTTGTAGAAGCTATCATCTACCTTTCATTTCAAAGTGGTCATTCTAGATGCCATCATTGACTTTTTAAATATTCTGTTCTCTTCTGCAGGTGCTGAGTTCCTACGCTAAACTAAAAGAGAAATAACTTCCACTAAACAGGGCTGAATATCAGAAGACTGCAGGAGCAGCTAAGGAGGTTGTGTAGATCTTTAGAAGAACTGCCCAGTAAACCAGGTACAAAGATTTGACTATGCAAAGTGAGATAAGAAATAATCTCTTAAAGATATTGCAGCGTTCTTAATCATAAGCAGATCGAACAGTCGCTTTTTGTTGGTTCTTTGATGTACTCTACATACAGTAATTATTACTTTCTCTCAAACACTCCAGATTAAGAAGTTTTGTCTGTCAGTTAGGTGTTGTGTGGTAAGATATGGAAAAAACCAACGCTTTTTGATGCCATTGAAAGGGACAACACGAAACTCAAGTGGGCTTCATATGTATGAAGAACATGCACTTTTCAATTATGACCGTCTCCTAAAGTGAGGAACCAGCTGTGTATATATTGTTTTCATAGAATCGATTCTCACAAATTCAAATAGGAAAGGATCTTCTCTTACAAAGGATCTATCTAATTTCAAAATTGCTATTATTTTTATCAAGATGTTAACAGATTATTTAGCTTTAACTAACTGGTTTTTTTAATTTTGTTTTTAAAATTATCTCTCTGATTTTGAGTTTGTAAGATGAATCATGATATAACTAGCAGAGAAGATAGGTATTTATTTAATTATTTTAACTGTTCTTAACTTATATTGTATTGATGTTGTTTTTATCGGCTGTGAACCGCCCCGAGTCCTGCGGGAGAGAGGCGGTATATAGATTAAATAAATAAATAAATAAATAAATAAAATAAAAGCATTGTTGTTGTTTTTTAAATGGTGTAACTTTACACACTATTTGTTGCAGTGGGGGTGTATTTAAGATCCCTAAGGAAAAATTCTATTGCAATGTGGGAAAGGGCATATTTAGATTTTCTCCCATTCATTGACTTTCAGTTTTCCAGCTGGCACATAACTATGAGAATCTACTTATGACCGACATTTTCTAACACAAATAAACTACTTAAATCAACAAAGGATGTTTAAACTTTTCCAATATTTCTCCCAAGGGGCTAAGGATGTATAATAATGCTTAACATCTCTGTGACTCTTTGTTTTTATTTTTGTTTTACTATATAAGCTTCTCAATTGCAAGGATAATTGCATATTTATAACTACTATTGAAGGTACCAGACTGATGCACTGATTTTAGTGTTCCAAATATTTTTAACTTTGTATAAACTAAGAATGCTTCAGCAATTAAACAACTGATAAAGCGATGTTATGACATTCTCATTCGTTCAAGCTATTAATTTAAAACAGAAAAGTCACAGTGTATTGCTTTGTAACTCACATATAGGCCTTTACAAACAGTTTAAGGAACTGGGTTTCATTAGTATAAGGTTTTTATTATCTTTATTTTCTACAAAATAACTGATTCACTGTACAATAAAATAATTTGTAAAACAATCGGCCCTTGTTTGGGTTTTGATAGCTTTTGTTTTAGTCCTCTGATATTGTGGATGTAATTCTGATTTAATTTCTGAGAGGAAATACTCCAAGATTATTACTTTGCTCTTAAATTCTTGTGTAGAAGTTCAGCCAGAATTAGAAACAGGTGTGGGAAAGACAGGAGACCAGTCCGTTGGTTCTACATCAGTGTTTCTCAACCTTAGCGACTTTGAGATGTTTGGACTTCAACTCCCAGAATTCTGGGGAATTCTAAAATAGAAAGCTATTTTTGTTTTTATTTTATTGATTTTTCAGAATTACATCTACAATATCAGAGGACTGAAACCAAAGCTATCAAAACCCGAACAAGGGCCGATTACATTAACTTTTTAAACTAATACATTAACTTTTTAAAGTAAAATTCAATAATGCCCAGTATTGCTATAATCATAAACATTTCTAATCTCAAAATTAATGTAGCATTTCTTGGATTTTTTTTAGCAAAAAGTCCCAAAGTGATTTGCACATAGAAACAAAGTTAGACAAGGTTTTTAAAAAAAAATCAGAATAATTAATTCCTCTATTTTAGCCAGTTCCATTAACTTTGCCATCTATTATTCTGTTGTGAGAATCTGTCTCTGTGCATACAAAGGTTCAGGGGTGGAATCCAACCAGTTTTGCTACTGGTTCGGTGCACGCATGCGCACCAAATGCACTGCAGCACAGCTTTTTAAACTGCTTTTAGAAGCACCAGAGGCAGCAGGGATCATCAGGAAGGCTCCATATATGCTCCAAACAGCTGATTTGGGTAAGTAAGGAAAAAAAATGAAGTTTGTATAAGGAAGGATAAAGGCAGGGGTGAGTGGGCGGATCCAATTTCAAATCTCTACTACCAGTTTGGGCATTGTAGTGCGATCTGGTTGAATTTCATCTCTGGTTTCACTGCAATTATCATATATAAAAACAAAGTTCCATATTTTTGTACCTGTGATTATCTATCAACCTTAAAAAAAAACTTTTGGTTTCAATTATACATTTGTTTTAAGAATTCTCTGAAATAAAACACATATTTGATCCCAATAACTCTTAGCCTTCTTACCAAATATGATAAAAGGTGCTCTCAAAATGATTACATTTCCAACATATGTTTAAAATACAATTATACATCTTTGACAATTTATCAGGTTTTAAATACCAATGATAAATCATCTTGTAAAATTATCTTTCAAATTATAGCTCAAAGTGAATTTTGATTCCTTACTCTGCATGTTCTCTCACTGATCTAGCATTATATCAGTTTTTGCCCACTTAATCATACAATTTTAACAAGTTCACCTTGCATACTCATTTTCAATAAAAGTCTATACATCTTTGTAATGACATGCTCATCATTAGTACACAAATCCAGTTCAAATGCAATTTCAGATTTGAAAAACTTTTTACAATTTTTACAATTCTTATTCAATTGAAATACTTCTATAACTGAACATAAGCAGGATTCATAGACATACTTCACAGTAAACCTTTTAAAGGAAGTAAATATTGAGAACAACTTAGCTTTTTATGCCCTAGTGTACTGACAGCTAATTCAAGCCTAATTTAAGTTACCTGTATTTTTCGGTGTATAAGACAGTCTGGAGTATAAGACACACCTAGCTTTAGAGGAGGAAAACAAGAAGAAAAATAATCTTCCTCCCAGCAATTGGCTTCCTTGCAGCAAACAGCCAACAGCCTGGTCAGTTTCAGCACAGCCTGATTTAGCAGGAGCAGCTGATTGGAGGCTGGATCTGCCTGCCAGAATACCGATGATCATCCAGGCTGAGGGGATGGCTGCAGCCTATCACCACCTATCATTGTCTCCCTGTGCTGAAAACATTTTCAGCATGTCTTCAGCCTATTTTTCAGCCCATTTTTCAGCCTTCTTTTGCCTTTCTTGGCCCATTTTTCAGCCTTTTCCCAGCCTTTTTTGGCCTTTTTGGCTCATTTTTTTCAGTTTACGAGAAACAGGCCCCAAAAAGGCTGGAAAACAGGCCAAAAGGCCAAAAAATGGGCCGGTGGGTGGGTGGGACTTCAGCAACATTCTTTTTTTTAAAGTTTTAAAAATAGCCTTTATTAAACAAACACAATTTAAAAATGTTCCATACATTTACATACATACAATGAAAACAAATATTTACACGCATACAATGTACGTGTATAAGACACATACATACAATGAAAACAAACATTCATTATATAAGACACACAGACATTTTCACCCACCTTTTTGGGAGGGAAGAGTGCATCCTATACACCCAAAAAAATGGTATATAAACAACTATTCTATCAAAAAACAAAATTGGGAAAATGAATAATTTTATTCCAATAATTAATAGGAATTATTATATAAATAATAATAATTAAAAAGTGAACTGTTGTGGTACAGTGGTTAGAGTGCAGTACTGCAGGCTATTTCTGCTGACTGACTGCTGCCTGCAATTTGGCAGTTCAAATCTCACCAAGCCCAAGGTTAACTCAGCCTTCCAATCTTTTGAAAAATGAAAACCCATATTGTTGGGGGAAATATTCTGACTCTGTAAACTGCTTAGAGTGGGCTATAAAGCACTGTGAAATGGTATATAAGTCTAAGTGCTATTGCTATTGCTATTATTCTGTAGTAAGTGGTAGGTCTGGACATTGTCTGGACTTGGAAGCTAAGCAGGATTGGGTTTGGTAAATACTTATATGCAAGATACCAGATTAGACTGGGAAGTTGAAAAATCATTCAGAATCTATTGCATATTATTGCATCTATTGCATATCTCAGCAATAGCATACACATCTCCACAAATTCAGCGCTTCTTCCTGACAGTGTCTCCTTAAATCTCAGTCACTGAGATTTAAGTGTCTCCTTAAATCTCTCAGTCCCCAGGTGTGCCTTGTGAAGAGGGGCGGGGCACTCTCCTCCTGAGCCATCAGGTTGGCCTGTGCTGTTCCACCTCTTCTTCACTCTCCGTGCTTGGGGATCAGAAGGGTGTGATCCTTGCTCATTTCCTGAGCTCCATTGTTACTCATCTCTACTGCCTGCTCTCTCTCTCCATTGTCCTGCCCCTGTCCCTCCCTGCTGGCAAGTCGTCCAAGCCTGAGGGACCTGAAGGCTGCCTCATTCTGCTGCTCCCCACATTCCTCTGAAGCCAAGGCTGACCCCTCGACTCCTTTGGCCACACATCTGGCTTGTCCTCCTCCTCCTCAGATTCAGGTTCTGATGGGGCCATGACAATTTGTCTGAAATGGCATAGAGTTTCCTGCTTGAGCAGGGAGTTGGACTAGAAGACCTCCAAGGTCCCTTCCAACTCTGCTATTCTGTTACTGCTAATAACATGTCTATGAAGACCCCAAAAAGTTAATCTCAATTCATAGGAAATAGAAAATGTTATTCAAGAGACAGTTGCACCTGCTCAGGTTACATTAAATCACCTATACCCGTGATGGTGAACCTATGGCATGGGTGCCACAGGTGGCACCCAGAGCCATCTTGCTGGGCACACAACCTGTCGGCCAACCTTCCTCCAGCTGAGCATGCACATGTGATTGCGTATGCACAATTGCAGAGACCCAGCTGGTTTTTGGGCCTCCGCTGTGCATTCGCGCGATTGCAGCAGGAAATCCAGCTGGTTTTTGTCACTCTCCTGTGCATACACACGTGATTGCTCATGTGTGCATGAGCGCCTGCATGCAGCACACGTGCATTGCACATGCAAAAGCTGCATGCACGCGTAGATGGTGCGGTTGCACATGCATCACATGTGGAAGAGCCACATGCAAGTGCAGATGGCACACACAAAGTGCATATTTTTTGGCACTCAGTAAGTAAAAGGTTTACCACCACTGACCTATATCATTATAAAAATCTATTGCCTAATAATATACAAAACAGCACTGAAACTCAAGATTCTATGATCTTACTCTCATTGCATACACACATATAGTATATATATATATATACATGCATATAATGTACATCATAGTATTCATTGCAATGGTATGCAGTTACATACTACAATAATGCAAAAAAATGCTAACTGTATTGCTGTAAATATGAATATTCATGCATATTAAACAAGACCCTGAAAGCATGACTTCATGACTGCAGTACTATTAAAAGCTGAAGTAGTGTCTATTACTGTGAGTTCCTTTCATTGGAATTAGAATTCATTATGTCTGATGAAGGTAAAAGCCAGCATGCTATCCCTTTGTTCTGTTGCCTGCCCTCCTCCTCCTCTTCTATTCCACAGCTCAGTTTTTTTGTAAGAGGAATCTTGTCTAGTGGTATAGGTTTATTTATTTATTTAATCAAATTTATATACCGCCCCCTCTCCCTAAGGACTCGGGGTGGTTTACAGCCGATAAAAACACAGAATAGAAATACAAAATACAATTAAAATCAATTAAAATAATTAAATGACGGCTAATTAAATAAAAGGTCCTTGAGCATTTTTCAACTTCACTTTTTCACAGTTTTAATTAACATGAAAAGTCAATAAAATAAAAATAAAAATACCTTTCTATTTTAGAATTCCCCAGAATTCTGGGAGTTGAACTCTGGGAGTTGAAGTCCAAACATCTTAAAGGTTGAGAAACACTGATATAGAACCAACGGGCTGGTCTCCTGTCTTTCCCACACCTGTTTCTAATTGTGGATGAACTTCTACACAGGAAGTTAAGAGCAAAGTAATAATCTTGGAGTATTTCCTCTCAGAAATTAAATCAGAATTACATCTACAATATCAGAGGACTGAAACAAAAGCTATCAAAACCCAAACAACCCAAATTCAATAATTATTGAATTTTAGTTTAAAAAGTTAATGTATTAGTTAATGTATTAATAATTATTGAATTTTAGTTTAAAAAGTTAATATATTTTATATTTGTAACTTTTTCAAAGGAAATTGGAAGTTATTCTTTCTTTTCATTTTTCCTTATTTCTTTGCATCTTCCATTCCCCTGTCTTCTTTTTTTCTGAAAAATTTCTGCTTGTTTGTTTTTTGTATTTTTTCAGGCATCTGCACAGGTCTGAAAAAAAGTTCTGGCTGCTTTAAGAAGGCAACTTATTAAAATTAATGCAATCCTTAAAGCAATTGCAATGTTTGTTTTTTTCAGGGATGGTATATTCCCTGATGGAAAGAGGTCTATAAATTTCTCTACATAGTGGTTTTTCTCCCTAGTATCAGAGTTGTCCTTTCTTGTTCCTCACCTTACAAATTTATGACCTTTTAAAAATGCTGCCACACAGCTCACAAATAGTTTTTAAGTCATAATGAATTTTTCATAAGTTCCTCTTTATCTGTTTTTTTATTTTTAGAGGATATTTCTGCAAAAATTAGGATATCCAAGAACATGAATCCAAGAACTGACAGAGAAGAGAAATTAAGGAACACCATAATATTAATGGATCTAGCCATGACAATGCTGAAGCCAATACAGATCTCAGACTATCTTCTTTAGTTCATGTTCATTAATCTGTCCTTTGGCTTGAAGAGAGCTTTTTCTCCCTCCGTTCAATGATCTGAAGTTATGACTTTCCTTTTATTGCCAAAACAACTGTGCTTTCTATTTGCCGTTCACTTTGTTCACATTTAACTTAGATATATACAGCTTGGCTGTCAGACTCCAGTGTTACCCGAGGTCCTGGGAACATACCACCCTCATTTTGATCTTTCCTTGAGAGCTTCCTGCCTAATCTCCCTTCAGACTTCAACTCTGAGAGATTTATCACTGAATGCTAACTATCTTCTATGTAGCTAAGCTAAGATTTTCGGCAAACTAACTGTAAAAAATGAAATTACTATAGGTAATTGTTTCAGGGACAGGAATAGCATAAATGCACAAAGTTAATTAAACTGATTCAGGACATATTCCTGATTAATTTTATTGCTCATTTATATATATATAAAAGTGGGAAATGGCTTGATTTTTAAAGATTCCCCAAGAGTCATTATCAAAGATCAACTCTGTCCAGTCCATATTTTTCAAACTGTTTTCTAAGACTTTAGGTGGCCCTAACAAAGAAAGTGTGAGAGGCTTTGTTTTGTTGCTTGGTTGTATCTATTTGCTTAAATGCTCCAGAAATGTCAAACTTTAGTTTACTGTATTTCCTTCCCCTTCTACTCTGGAGATCACTCACGTATTTAACTGGACTCTTGCCAAATCTAGGTCTACTCTAGCCAATGCTTACTCTAGAAGTGGTCCATTTTCTGGCCTTTCTTCAAGAGTTTGCTATTTACCCAAGTAAATATGAATAAGAATTCATAGCATTACAGTTCAAATAGATGCTTATCACTTTTCCAGGGAATTGCAAATACATTAAGATTTTACACAGAAAAAATTATCTTTGCTTACTTTTTATTCTCTGAGGTAAAATAGACAATGCCTAACGGGGGCTTTTCCAAATTTCTGTTTTTAGCCTGAACCAACTTATGAATGCTATATGGCAAGATGGAAAACTAATTATTTATTTATAAATTTGGATTCCCATGCATGAAAAAACGCATGTTCTGTTGCATTAAAAAAACACAAATTCCAGTGGTCTTAGTGATAATCTGTCCATTACACACACACACACTGCATCCCATGCAGGAAATGTAATGTAGTGCTATTATTTTTTATAAAGGAATGGACTAGACAAAACTCTTATGCTTTCTATCTGTGTTTCAGTCTGATGCTGATCAGGTCACCAAGAGCTTGCAATGAAAAGATAGTATAGTAAGTTTAAAACAATCTAACTGGGTTCTTAAATATGTAGTGGTTGTATTTAATATGTTAAGCTTGGTAAATTTTAACTCTGATTAGATTTTTGGTGGCTTTGTGCAAACTCATAAAATAAGTTAATCTAATAGACGAACTGAAAGTGTTATGTAAGCTCAGACAGTATATATCATATAATTTATCCTTCATTTCCACTCATGGACATCACCACTCAGTTCCATAGTGGAAAAAAGAAAGACAAGTCATCTCTCTGCTTCTCATTAGCCACTCATTGATTCCTAAGAAAAACCTGATCAAAATGTCACTATGCATCAGCTATCTTTTATGACGTTTTTAAATATATTGCCTTAGGATACCTAAAGCTTCTACTCACAGATGCCACAGACTCATTTGGAGAAGTTCTTGTAGAAAAGGAGCAGATACAGTAGTTGGTTATGTCTGGGATCTTAATTTGTTGTGTTTCAGGGAATTTTAGAAGAAACAAGAGTTTCTGTTAACAACTTGGCCACTACTACAATTAGTATGATTGGGATTTTTCAGCATTTAGCAAGATTTTTGAAGGTCAAAGGATTTAAAAGTAAAATAAATGTTTTAAGCTTAACAGAATTTTACTTTTTTAAAAAAGTTATTATTGTTGAGATTTACTGCTAGTTTCAGCCACATAGTCCTGAAGTGGTCCAAGGCTGTGAAAAGGAACTATAGGTTGTATGCTACCTACTGATTGCAAACTCCCACTAAATAAGGTCATCCAATCTCGCATACTCCCAAAATTCTGCATTTCCTTTCTCTTGTTCTGTTGTAGCCTTCCAAATAGCCACAATGAAAATTGTAGTTCCAGGAAAAGAAATGAGAACATAACAACAGGCTATTGGAAATTCAGAAAATGTAACATTCGGAAGGTTTGCATTCAATATATTAACATCTGTTTTTTCTTAAATAAAATTGGCATTGGAGGATGATATAAAAATAGTGATTTGTCTACTTTTGCAACTAAAGTTTTATTTTTACATTCATCTCATATTTACTTTTATAATATGACTTTTATAATCATATTCATCTGACCTTTGTTCTGCAAAAAGTCTTTTGTAGCATACCAAATTGATTTATATGTCACATTGTAGTCTGGTCTTGAGCTTTAGGAGTGTTTTAGTAGGTAATCTGACATATTTTCAGCCTGGCTTTGATGTAAGTGACTCATATCCTTTTCAGTTCCAAATTTCTAGAAGAGACACATGTGTAACCCTGGCAAACATTCATTCCAAATTTAGGTAGGTTTGGAGGGGGAGGTACAGAATCCAGTCCATGGAAAATATTTCTACTGTCCAGTAAAAGTTATTTTACACTTTTTGTCCAAAGCATCTGTATATAATAATATTCACATACTGGTATTCATATGTTTCTGGCATGGTCTGGGTATGCCCTGTACCAGCCGTACTCAACCCCAGGTTCGTGGACCGGCTCCAGTCCATGGCACATCAGAAACCGGGCCTCACAAACAAGTGAAGCTCCATCAGGAGGATGCAGGCAGCACACGAAATCACACCCCCTCTGGACTGCAGAAAAGCCTCTCTTTTGGGTCCCTGTTACCTAAAAGGTTGGGGGCTGCTGATCTATACCACTTTCCTTTTCTTTTCATCCCTGAAAAAAGACAGAGCTTCCAGCATAGTCAATGACCATCTTTCTTGTACATCTTTCTTTTCCTTTCCTTTTCTTTCTGTAGATATGTGACCATCCTCCACCCTAATTTGTGGGAAAACGTTAGTGAAAACCTAACATTATTTAACCAATTCACACTTGCAACTTGTTAAATTTAATTAATCCATTAAGAAACAAAGATTTAATTGCTTACCCTTTTCAAAAAGCAGAACTCTAGGTACTTGTAGTTCTCATTACTAGTTTCAGCCAGATTACAGTACGTTGTAATTTTGTTTTCCAAAACCCATTATCAGAACAAAAGGTTCAGCTATGATTAATGATCTCTGTGAGATCATTAAGCCCTATTTAATGAGTTTTAATCCAAGTGTTATATTGACGAAGATTCATTTGCAGTCAGTAATTCTATTTACACACTGGCACCTATACAGATATTGTGATAGTAGAGAAATTTAATTATTTATAAGGCAAAGTACCTACCCATTTCATGCCATTTCCTTCTTTTTGCAAAAGAAATAATGAATGCACAAAAATGGCACTGTTTGATTGAAAGTATACAAAATGTGTTTATTCTGTCAACTTATATCAGCTAAGTAGACATGACATCAGATAGTCAGTTCATAGTCCAATCTTTACCTGAATATAGGATCCATTTTTTCTTCGATATTGTGTAGAAAAAGACAATTACACTCAAAGGCATACTTTTAAGTACATTTCTTTTTCTGCAATTCATGGAGTGTCTGATTAATCTGTATAACTTATTTTTTCAGTAAATTTTCAATGTAAAGTTCCCATAGGCATTCACACAGAGACATACACAGAAAGAAACATACTTGCTACTATACAAGCTGAAGTCGATGACTTTGCTACAGATCATTTTGCATTAAACTATAATTTCCTTTGGGACTATAATCCGGTAAAATGCTATTTGTTTATTTCTTTTTCCCTTTTCTTCTCCGCTTCTATTGCTTCCACAGCAGTAGAACTTTCAGAATAGATTTAATTAAAGCAAGTCTCTACTAATGGTAAATTAAAAGCAATGGAGTATTGTTTGACTGTGATAATTGAAAAGGAGCAACACAAACAGAACCCTGATTCAAATTGAATAAAATCTCCCTAGTCAGAGATAATTTTGGTAGGATTTTTCTAGTCTGACTGCTTATTGATCATACTTGTATCATCAATAAGGAGTCCTTCCACATGATAAAAATCACAGGTTGTAGGGTTCATATGCAAAATAAAATCATAGAACCTGGAAATATTGCAAAGACCATTGGGTGCAATTACAAAATTGTAAATTCTGCTTGATTTGGAGCACTACTTGAAAATACATGTTTATGAAAGCTGAGGAACTGCTAAGAGAAAAAGAAGTTACATGTCAACAGATAGCAACATAATGCAGAAATTGGAAGAATCCTTTGTAACAGTGCTACACAACAGTCATTGATTGTAATAGTTATCTTATTCCTATTGTCCAGTTAATTGCAGGCAAAAAATTACTACTACCAGACTTGTCTCCCCCTCCCATGTCCCCTTCTTTTGCCTTCCTACAGACAAATTCAAAGCTAACTAACTTTCCACTATTGCTCCAGTCTTTACCATACTGCCAACCTTGTTGTTGTTAGTTTTTCATTTGCACACTGTTCTCACCAAGTGACCTTGGTGTACAGATTTTGGTTTTTCTTGTCATCATTAAACTTTGATGGTAGTTGATACTGTGTTGTGCTTCAGAACTGAAAGGGGGAGAAAAAGATGTTTTGGAGCACATGAACATGCACGTAGCACTTGCTAACAATTCCAAATAATCCAAATGGATCATTTCCCAGGATTGCACTGCAGCTATGGAGAACAGCCATGCAAGTTCAGGAAAGTGTGTAGCTGCTTTAAGAAACCACATAGGTGTAATGAGAGTGTCCATATATTCTAAAAAAGCACCCTCTCCCTTTCAGCTCTGAAATGCTACACAGCCGTAACTATAATCTAGCTATCTCTTAGAAATACTTGCTGAATTCAGTGGCAGTCAGGATAGATAAACTTATGCGATTAACATAAGTCTATTCTGCATACTTTGCAGTTGGGTGCGGGGGGCGGGAATACAATTATATCTTTTCATGTATGCCTGTTTCTAATACATGAATTGTATTTTGCATACACTTTAACAGATATACTAAAATTTATTTATTAATTAGTCATTGTGATTACTAATTGCTTTATTTATATTCATTGACAGAGACATGCATTTTTTAAAATAAATCTCAATTCAGAGGCATAAAAATATGGTTGTATCAGTTTGAATAATTCTTTGAATATTGCCATTTAATTTCATTCACATTAAAATGGAAAAGAGAACCACAATAAATGTAAACCCATGAATTCTTTCCATTTTTACTATCCAGCTAATGCTCTTATACTGTCCCATAATCAGATTTTTGGTGAATTACCTTTCTTGGATACATTCCTCTAGTCTTAATCAAATCACAATGCTCCCTAACATTAGTTTTACAGTATACTGGTATTTATTTCCTAGAAAACAATCTATGTTCCAACATCGTATTTTCCAAGGTCATACATGCAACCTACAAAAAAAAAACCTAATAAAATTCTGATTCAATTTTTTAAAAATCATAAATATTTATGTACATTTTGTAGTTGTAAATAGTTTTAACTGCTAAAGTGCTGTGTGTTTTTGTTTGTACTGTATATATTTGAATTTTTTTTTTACCAGAAATGAGCATTTTAATGGTAACCTTTATTCCTCACCTTGGACTTTGGTTGAAAGATTGGATATTAATTCAGTAAATAAGCAAAGTATTAAATCTCTTTACCTATCCCCTTTCCTGAAAGCACACACACTTCCAGATACATAGCTTACTTGCCTTTACCTTCCATATTTTTGTACACCTCTTTCTTCAGCTTCTGCAAGAAAAAAGAATAGTGGTGAATTAAAATGACCTTTGTCTTTCAACATCCAGGCATCTGTTTATAGTTACATCTCAAACAGAAGAATTTTCTCTATAACCGTGTGTAACAGAAAATTGCTGAATGTTGCAGATCCTCTATCACTACTTTAATTGTACACTATATTGTATATTAAAACCATGTGTGTTTCCTTGTGTAAGCCAATTTACTGCATCCAACTAAGATTATTTGGCAATAAGAGCCTTTCCATATGGCAGAAAACCCCAAATACCTCATCAGCAACTTAGTACTTCAGATTTTTAAACTATGCTGACAACAGATTAGAAACCAAAGCACAATCTAAGTTGAATATTATCTGACATCATTTTCTACCTACGCTGGCAAACAGAATTTGAACTGACAGATGGTAGCAGCAATGGATCAGCATTTAAACTGATCAGAGTAGTTACTATATATTTGCTTCTTGTATTGACCTGCAACACTTTGTTTTTCCTCTTTTCACCAATGCTGTCCCACTATAAGATTGTTTTGCTCTCTTTAGTCACAGAAAATTGTTTCTGCTAGAGGCGATGTACCATTTTATTCCATTGGTTTCTATTAAATAGAACTAATACAATTGTGACCTATTTCAACTTCAAACTTCCTCCAATCCCCTCTTGATCTCAGACCTTTCACATAAAACAGGAAAGAAGTAATCTATATCTAGTCTCTTTGTACAGTATTTATACGTTTTGCTAGTACCATGAAAACACTTGGCATTCATAGAATGAAGTTATTATTTATGTTGATCTTCATGGAATGTTTTTTAAAAGCCAAAATTGTCCATGCAAAATACACTTAAATAAAGAACAAGCACAATGAAGGGCATTGTGCCATGACAACCTACTCTTGCTTCTCATTGGCTATTTGCTTTGTGAAGAGCTGCCCTGCAAATTTTGTTCACAGAATAAAGAGCATCATCCGAACATCTAGCCCAGCCAAGCTTTTCCCCACTGAGTTTGGAGATTGGTTTATGGAAAAATCATGTCAAGATCAACATAACCTCTCATGCAAAATAATTTTGCATGGGCTTCCAAGGGCTAGTAGGGAGAATTGAAATATTCTTGAAGAAGGCAATGGCAAATCATTGTAATAATATGCGAAGAGTTAGCTTGACTTGACATTTTAAAAAGTCTTTGCTGAATGTCAGAGAAAAGCAAATCATTATCTCAGTCGGTTTATAGAAAACACTTATATTCTGTTCCTGGACGCATTATCAGTAAATCCTTTCTTAGACATTCCTTTTCAGATAGGAAGCATAAAAGAAGATAGTCCAGCATTTTTCAAGCAGATAGTATCCTCAATTTTCAATTGAAGAAATGTATAATAATAATCCATCTAGATGCTTCACTTCTAACAAATCATTGTGATCAAACAGTAAAAAGAAAAAAACCCAGCCAAAATACATTAATTTCTAGTATGCTCACTTAATCCTTGACCTCTTTAAAGCAGAGTTGAAATTGTACAAGATGATCCAGTAAAATATGCAGACAGAAATAATCAGAAAAGGGGACTTTGAGTGTTTTGATCATACTTCAATCTAGATTTGGAAGATGGATGGACATATAATGTTTTTATGATGAGAATTTACAAATATCTAGGAGCTCATTTAGAGATAATTAACAGCTTGCAATAAAACATGCTTGTTATGGGTGGTCTTGGCCCAGTAGAGATGCATTTTGCAGTGTTAATTTCTCGAATATTCATTTTTCTTGCCTCAAGGAAAGGGTTTGCATTTCAGATGGACAGTTCAGATGGGTTGGTATTTAAATTTAAGAAAACATTTTCAGGTTTCCTAAAATGCCATGTCCATATTTTATTCAATATGGAACCTGGTAATAATTTTCCTTATGCCATGGGAGTATATGTTGTTCTCTTGCGTTGATTTTCCTAAATCTGAAGGCTCCCATTGTCTGGAGAAGTTTTGAGATGTTGTGTTAGAGAATTCAGCTGGAAGGGGAATCTACCATATCAGCATCAGTTCTTTTAATAAAGAAATAATTAGCTGAAATCCAGTGTGTATAATCCAAATCACCTGATTTCATATACTTTGAAATGCTAAATTCACCACTATGTTATTTTCTTACTAATAGACATACAGTACAAATAGAAAATAAAACCTATTACCTTGTTAGTGATTGCTTAAGCAGAGAATTTGTAACTCACTGTACATTGTTCTCTCCTTTTGCAATATAAACTTATTATATTAATTTACATGAAAGAGAGAACTGCTAGAGAAAATGATTATTGTCTCTAATTCTTGGTTTAATAGTTTGATTCATTAATTTCATAAGCAATTAAAAAGACAGAAAAAAAACACAACACTTATAAAAACCTTTAGCAGGAAAATGCATTATGTCAAATATAGAAAAAAGTAACATTTATAAGTGTATACATTTTAAAGATAAAAATCTGTATTGTTTAAAATATGTGTATTTATTGTGATTTAAAAGGTATAGGAATATTGGATGTACACAGTTTTCATATTTCATTCAAATTTTGTGTTTGTGTTATTACATGAATAGCATTGACAAGGAATCCAGCTGGGAAATAAATTCTGAAATATTGGCATTCAGGATTACAATTTATCAAAAGAAAAGATATGAGAAAATCTGTGGTGTTAAAATAAACATTTATTTTAAAACTGGATGGGCATTTTTCAAAGGCAGACATCAGCACTGGCTTCTCACATTTTGAGGCTATGCTAAAGTCCCAAAACAAGCATATATATTTATTTACAAGGTTTCTCTATTGCCTTTTATCCTAAATTGATTTTAGAAAGATGTATACAATCAATTATATCATAAAAGCAGCATTAACATCCAAAAACCATTTGCGTTATAATGTCGGCATTATAAAGAAGTGATGTAGAAAAATATATTTTGCATACATCGTTTTGCTTAGTGGTCTCATGTCTCAAAGAGCTCGAACAGTGAGATATTCTTTTCAAACAATAATTAACAGGCAAATAGAATGATTGGTTTGCTGGAATGATTAAATTCTAATGATCCGTGCGGTTTCCTGTAAGTACGTCAGCATTTTGTGAAATCATAATATACTACTTAAGGCCAAGTTAAATCACCATGTAAACATTCCATCCAGAAAAAAAAATAGTTCTGATTAATCAAAAGGTTTACTTTTCAATGACCCTCTAAGATTTATATGAATAAAAAGTTCATTTATACAAGGGAGTTTATCTCTTTATATTTTTTTAAAGATGTGAACTGTGTTGACAAGGGAAACAACTCCACGCATCTTCCCATAGTTTTTACACACTGTCTTTTAGTATACTTCTTCCTGATTTTTCTCAATATTCTTTAAATCTGTCAACCATTCTTCCCAAGCTCCGAGCCTTCCTTTGTGCCTCCTTATGATCAAGACCTTTGGCCCTTCCAAAGTTTTGCCTGACCCCCAAACTGCTTTAAGCTGCATCCGGAGTGGGCTACACAAACATAAAATAACTTTGCTCCATCTTTCAAGCAAGGAAAGCAACTGGGTATGAGTGAATGTGTGTACTCAACAAAACAAAGGAAGCCATGCAAAGCCTCCCAGGGCTCAGGGTTCAATCAGCACTGCCTAAAAAAATAAAAAAAAGCCCGTAGAAGAAGCTAGCAGGGGGGGAAAGAGACCTTCTTGTCTTTTCTGCTTCCAAAGAAGAAGACAAAAGAGTCTGGCTTTATCTTTTCAAGCAACACTAGTGCCATAGAAGCTTGTTGCATTGCCTAAGGCTTCAACAGTGTAGGGATTTAAATGTAACCTTAGTGCACTGAAACAGGAAGTCTCTTAATTCATTCAATATTTCATCAGAACTCTCTTGATACTGGACATAATCCTTAAGGTAGCATTCTCTGACAGTTGTATAGCTTGTATTTCATTATTTAATCATCTATTTTTATTAATCAGGCTCTCTGGATTGGAACCTACAGTCATATTCACACTGCAAATAATCAGCAATTTAGGAATTCTTAAATAATTAAGTGGCTGGTGCTTGTATGTGATACGAGCTGACTTTCTCTGCTTCTTCTAATTCCTATCAGTCCAAGAAAGGTGATACTTTAAAGGACAAGGATTACCTGCCCATTCTTATCTCTGACAGATGCAGTGATTTATTCATATCACTCAATTTGAACATTTTCAGGGCTGTTAAGAAAGTTTTCTCAAACTTTTGGATAACATGAAGTCTTTGATAAAAAATAGACAATCCACACCTGAATGTGGTCTCCCAATTCTTTTTCCCAGGTCACAAGGTCAAGATTCTCTGGTTGAAAATGGCAGCAACTTACCAAAATCAGGCAATAAAATATTCTACATTTTAAATGGAAATACATTTTAAGATCTGGACTGTAATGATAAATTTCATTCTTCTATTTAACTTTATTTTTTAAATTGAAAAATAAAATAAAAAACAAACCTTCCACAGTAAATAAAAATCATGGGAAAATGTTCTCTCTCACTGCACAAAGACTCCATGATCAGTGGGAAAAGTAGCATGCTCCAACTTTGGATGCTATTGCAGAAAAACCGGAGACACCTCACTGTTCTAGAAGAAAAGTCCAAACAAGATATTTGTTGTGGTCCAACAGTGGCCGGATGAGCTGTTGGTGTAATCTGATAGCAATGAAGACTATGGGACTGCCCTGGAGGCTGAGGAAGACTCTGGGGAGTGTTCAGAGTCAGAGTACGGACTAGAGAGGCCTGTCAGCCACCAGGTGGCATCTGCATCACGGAGCAGTTAGGAAGAACAGAGGGAGACTGTCCCTGACATGTGTATGCGTAGGGCTGCGAGGAGGAGAAAGCAGCTTTGGAAGTAGGGTCAAAGAAGAAAATAGATACAGGTGGCTAATGATTGGCCCCTCCCAGAGAGCTTATAAGTGGGGCAAAGGGAGGGGAATTTTGCAGGAAACAACAGTTTACTAAAGTAGCCCTGTGGAAGGCTTTTGGGAAATCTGTGAGTTGCTATCACACCTTGGTTTACTTGAGATAGCATTCTGGGCTCTCAGCCAGGGGATTGCTTATCTCCACATTAGTTGTGGCATACAGCCAGGTATGCTTTTGTGTGATTTAAGACCTGAAACAGAACAATATTATTGCCCCATTTGTAGAACCATTGTAATTCCAAATCTTTTATTCTTCGCATAATGATTAGGAAAGATGACACTTGTAGTTTCAAGCCAAATGGCATTTTGCTGCTGAAGGCTGTGGGATGGTCTAGAGCAATAGAAAATAATATTTCCACAGTGACAATTTTTAATCAAGAATTGTTTTGCTCAATCCAGTGCTTTTCTCTGTAATTTCTTAAGAATAATGAAAGGACTGTCCCAATAACTGGAGAGCTAAATTTTTAAGTTCTTCAATGGCTGTAAAAAATTGGTTTCATAAAATTATTTTTGTATTTTCAGCCATATTAAACCAGAATATGCTGAATCACCTTAATATTATAAATAAATATGTAAGGAAGTGGTCACATTTTTGGTTTTTTTCCTGAGAATGCAAGATTCTTATGTTTATCTAATTTATATTGCCACAAACCTAAAATTTTGTTGCCAAAAAGTACATGGCTGCCAATATTCCCTTTCTAATATTGTTGCTCCTGATGGTAATTTCTGGCTTTAAAAATATGCATGTTAGAAGACTGTCTGGGTCAGTGGCTGACCTTTGGAAGATCTCTGCTCAGCCTTTTGGAAAAAGAGTAATATTGTCTGATTCTTGGGAAACTGATGAAATGAGAAAACTATTACAAAATATTATACTGCTTGTCTGAAGAGTACAAAGCAAAAAATGTGGAAATGGGGTATGTTAAAGTGGCTTGAAGTTGGAGAAATTATTGTAAATATTTTAAAGAGAGTATTCCCTGTGGTTTGAATTGCACAAGAAGTCAAGCAGGACATCTATGATACCAGCTGGAAAATTGACCATTTGTCCCTCTTTCACTCCTTAGAACAGTGGTGGCAAACCTTTTACTTACTGGGTGCCAACGAGGTCCCTGCATGTGTGTTGCTCCCACACATGCGCTGTGAATGTACGCAAAACCATCTGCGCATGCATGCAACTTTCGCAAAAATGCACACACATGCGCAGCAGAGCTCTAAAGACCAGCTGGACTCTGAAGATTGCTCACACATGCACACACAATTGTGCGCATGCACAGCTGGGTTTCCGCAATTGGGCATGCGTGTAGGTTCGCCATCATGGCCTTAGAATAACCACAAAGCAGATATAGATGGAAGAAAATCAGAGACCAGATACAAAGGAAAGTATATATTTTAATTCTAAATGTGTAAAAGTTGGTTTTTAATTTAGCATTTATATAAAAGTGTTTTGCAGTAATTAGTTTTTTGAGTAATCATTTAACTGAAACTATCATAAAGTTCACATTGACACCGTGACACTTTGAATGGTACTCAGACTCTCAATCTCAGAATATATTAGCCCAGCTATTTGAATTACTTACAATGAAAGCAGATAACATTATATTTTAAAAACTTGAATCACAAAACCAGCCATCCAAAATAAACCATTGATAGAAACTGACACTTAAGCTTATAGGTCACAGGTTCAATCCTGTGCATAGTTTGTTGGAGATAAGCTCATACTTATCTAGGGATAAACTCCACTGAATTCCAAAATTCTGTTTGGTCAACATGGAACACTATTAAACTATTAAGAAAAAAAAAGAAAATCATTTTCTCTTAATTATTCATACAAATTGATGAACTAATTCTTTTCTCCTCCTTACTTTGCTGAAAGCAAACTTGCCACCAAGTTTCACACTTCTGATTCCTGTGGCATTTCTTCAAAGTATGGTCTAAGCATTATTGCATTATTGTATAAATGCATTGCTTAATAGGACATTGCTTAATAGGAATTCTTATTAACAAGGATTGGGACAATTCAGATAGATTAATGTATTGTTCAGCTCTTAAAAATAACCCATTTAAAGTCAGTGCAATTACCAGCCATGTCAGATATTGTGGGAATGTATAGGACAATTTGAACATCACAGAAGACAGTTGGAGATCATATATAATTTTATGGTGTTTGGGGCTGTTGAGATGAGTTAGGTTTATAGAATAGTCTCGAACTTCCTAAGCTCAGATAATTGCTTCTCTTTGAAGCAAATTGGGTGTTGTTAATCCAATACCTTTATGGGATATTAATTTGATGCCAGAAGTTTACTCTTCAACAATATCTCAAAATAGAAGAGAATATTTATAGCTCAGAGTTGAACTGTGGAGTCCTTGGTGCTCTCCGAGACTGGATATTTTCTTAAAAACATTTCATTACCCAACTAGATAACAGTTTCAGTTCAGTGCTAGAAGGAAGTAGTATTTACTCTTGTTCTTTTTCTCCACAAAAGTATGTTCTATTTGTCACAAGTTTCAAGTTTTATTCATTAAATATAAATGAAATTGCTTGAAATGCTGCATACCACAAATCATTTTAAACAGCATTGTATACAAAAATATTTCTATTAAACCTTTTTTTTTGGCTTGGTCTTTTATCTGGTTAGCTCAGTTGCTTGGACTATCTTTATACTATCTTTCATCTACAGATATTTTGGCTTAGCTGACATCTGTCTAAGGCTAAGTTAAACATAAAGAAAAAGTGTATATCAGAACTGTTCTTCAAATCTAAACACGCCTTCTATCCATTATACTGTGTTTTGCATTATGAAACTGAAATCTTGGAATTTTTTTTAGCTAATAGAAAAGATATAATCTTTTTTCCCTTTCTTTCTTTCTTTTTTTTTTGGTCTGCTTTGGTGTTTTGAGGGGGAGGGTGTGTTTAAATTGCTCCATGTCCACTTTAATTTAAGGAAGACTATGAATTAAAAATGTGCATGAAATGGAAATTACACTTTTATGATGCTCAGAAATAAAACAGCTTCATCCGGTATGTTATATTGGAATGTTGCAAGTTGGCTGCATTTCAGTGTGGATCAAAACCCAAAATGATTCACTATTCCAGTGTAAGAGAACAAAATCTAAAAAATATTCAGGCTTTATAAAGCAATGCAAGCAAACAAGGGATGTTAATCATATTTTTGTTTGGCAAAAAATATTTCTCCTCCCTCCTCCCTTCTCATCCTTGCAAAAGAAATAAAGATTGTATGTTTCTCCTTGACAGCAATAACTGATTGCCCAATCTAGTGATTATCTTTAGTAATCCAGGATAATCTTGAAATCACATCCTGACAATTCCCTCACATGTTTTTCTGGGGATTCAGGACAAAAGCACATGGCAAAAACAGGTAATGGAAAACCATTATCTCCCTTCCTATAGCAATTCTTTAAAAAGTTTCAGGAACAAATTATTTTCCTCAGACTAAAACCTGGTGAACCAGATTTTCGCTACCCTCCACTTGTGGGGATTACAGACTACATGTGTTAGAATGGATACCAGAGAGCCTTAATAACTCCTGATTTGCAGAAAATCAAGGTATTATAGTTCGTGTCTTTTACATTCCTACAATACTAATAGTCTATCTGATAGATGGTTAGGAGGACAACAGAGGCGATCTCTCCGAATCTAAGAGCTTGTGATAGACTCTATCACAAGCTCTTAGATTCGGAGAGATCGCCTCTGTTGTCAACCTAACCATCTCCCTAGAACAGTAGTTGAATCTCTAGTTGGACAATAAGTAGACCTTGTTAGCGATAGGGAAAAAACATGTTAAGGCTGTAATTGAATTAATACCACTGCTTTGTCCCACTATTCAGTTTAAACCAAGAGCAGCAGAGACAGTATTGCTGCCTAGCAAGTTGATGGTTAATTAAAACTAATTATTTGAAAAATTAAAACAAACAAAAATTGCAAACCACAAAATAATATCAAATTGCATGCATGAGGCCAGATTATCTGAAGGACCATCTCTCCTAGATTACATCTGCCAACCATAGGAGGCATGTTATGGGTCCTATCTGCCAAAGAATTAAATTTGGCAGCTTCCAGAAGTGTGGCATTTTTTGCCATGGTGACCATATTGTGGAATCTTCCTTCTTCCCTCCCGCTCCGGAAGTAAAATTAGCTTCATTCTTCTCAACATTCCACTAGTCTCTCAAGATCGAACTTTGTTATCAGGCCTGGGGCTCCCAAGGTACTGGGGAGATTTTGTTATTTCGCCCCCCTTATTGTGGTCAATATCATCTTCTCCTGGTTTCTATTTTAATAGTTATTTTTTAATTGTGACTGGTTTTTTATTTATGTATTGTTTTATACTTAAGTGTGGCTACTACTCAGATTCACTTTCATATGAGATGGGCAGTTATACGAATATGATAAAGAAAGAAAGTACATGGCTGACTTGAAACAGTGTTGTTTGAAGTAGAAAAAAAATTATTCCAATAGAAGAAAACAGTCTGTTTTGTATTGAGCTTGAAGCAAAAATAATGGGCATGTATGTTTACACTGAGCTCAGAACATCTAAAACTATTCTAAGCTTGATGCTCAGAATGTTTTGTCCAGCCCTATGATTGCTTTGTTCAAATATCTCTTTTTATTTAAACTGGATTTGAGAAATTATCTTTTCGGTGCCCTACTATTAGATTAGAAAATTTATAAACTGCACTATTGGACATTGTTGATAGAACAATGCTGGAAGTGATTTCTGAGAGAATAG
>JAEANM010002334.1:0-24839 GCA_017656035.1 Myanophis thanlyinensis | reverse complement strand
CAGCCAGCTTTGCTGGCTGAGGGATTCTGGGAGTTGAAGTCCACAAGTCACAAAATTGCCAAGTTTGAAGACCCCTGCTATATAGTCTGCTCCCATCAAGCTCTTTGAGATAGGGATATTTAATCAACAAGCACAACACAGATTTCAAGAATGCCCTGTAATATTTTAGAGTATAACAAAAGAAAATTGAAAGCCTGTCAGAGTTTCTTTTTACTACAACTTGTATCAGCCAAATTTCAAAGCAGATTTATGTTGAGTTTCTCTATCAGGCTTTCTTATTTCTCAAAAGTGAGTTATCTTTCCTGAAACTTTTCCGTTGTTCATCTCTTCCTCATCCCCATGTCTATCACACCTTCTCCTCTTTCCTGAATGAAAAGAGAGATCCAACAGCTCATTGGACAGAGAAGTTCTATACGGACCTACAAAGTGCCCATCTCTTTCTATTTCCCAGTAGCCATAGCAGATGAAATCCTACATGGCAAAAGTAGTACAAGGAGTCATCTTCTTCTTGAAAGTCTATGGAGATCGTCAGCCATCCAGGTTAATTTCAAGAGGCAACTGGGCTGTCTTTGTTTTACCTTGAAGAAGTTTTGCTTCTTCTTCAGTTCTGACTGAATGTGGGGCATGGAAGAATTTGGTTTGAAAGAGGGGTCAAACAAGCCAACTACAGTAAAACTGAACAGCCATCTCTTAATAGAGGGGAAGGGATACAACACCAGCTATCTCCTGTTTACAACACAGTCCTTTCAGCAGTTTGAAAAAAAGGTTCCACACCTGTTTGCACTATTTCAGGTGATCCTGAGGGCACAAATAAGCCTGCAAGTGGCCCCAATGACTCTCAGAAAGAGCACTAAGACATGACTGCAAGGAATATAAATCTTTCCATTCCCCACCATTCGGTCAGAATGAAAAAAAAAAAGCTTCTTGGATGAGAAGCAAAAGTTCTTCAAAGGAAACAAAGTAAGTCAATTGAAAAAGCACCTTTGAGACTTCCTCTTTAAAGGCATTTTCTGGAAATACTGTTCACAGTTCAGGGGCCGAGGATAATGATGAATTTCAGGAATGGAAGCAGTGGAAAGTTGAGATGTATGGACAACTTCTACCTCTTCCCACAGTCATTTTGACTCAAGATAGGCTTTTCAGTATATCAAATATTCCAATTATCCCTTTCTATTCAGCACAAAATAATAATAATAATAATAAAGCAAAATTGAACGGAACTGAACAAAACAAGGCATAGCAATATTACAATTGATAGTGAAATCATCAGCAGGTGACCAAGGCTCATATAATTTTACAGACTGTAACAAAACTTGGCTACATTTAGAGAAATTGAATCATACTGATCTGACAATAGTAGTTGTACAAAGAAATCAGAGTTTCTGGGGTATTTAATCAAGTGAGGTGTTATAAGTCAAGGAGTCTCTATAGAGGGGGCAATACAACAGGATATGAATCAGTAATAATGAGCAGATGACCCTTTGAAGAGTTGAAGAATCAGGATGGAGACAGCTCATCATAGAGAAAATTTACAAGGTCAAAGTCAACAATAATTGTGTGTCTTGTTATGAAACATTGTTTTTAAATCACATAAAATCATTTTTGAATGTGGAAATGCCTCAGATAGATTCAGTTTCACTAAGAATTTGAAGAGTAAAGAACCATAGATTAAAATTATGTTATTATTAGAGACTAATAGTAATGATTTATCTGGCAGCTTTCTTAAATGATTGATGTGCTTCACAATTTATTATTTTCATTACACTTAGGGGAGAAATAGATGTTGAAAGAGTTGAAATAACTCCACATTTTTCCTCAGTACAAATGTAATAACTATAAGATTTGGATGAAAATCAGCAGGCAGGAAAGATGTCATTTTTCCCCCACCCCATTTGTTTGAATTCTTTCATTTAAATGCCTTTTTGAAGTTGTTCAGTTACTTCCCATTTTTTTTTTTGTGATTCAGGAACATAATTTCAGTTGGATTTTCTGTCAGTGATTGCTTGATTTATTCTATTTTCATGTTTTTTGGCTGAATATAACCAGGCCTTAAGTACAAATGTATATAAAGTCAAAACTGAGAAGACAGAAATAGATAGAATAACAGAATGACAGAGTTGGAAGGAGGACCTGGAGGTCTTCTAGTCCAATCCACTTCTCATTCAGGAGACCATATACCATTTCAGACAAGTGGCTGTCCAGTCTCTTCTTAAAAATCTCCAGTGCTGGAGCACCACAACTTCTGCAGGCAAAAACTGTTCCACCGGTTAATTGTTCTCACTGTTAGAGAGTGTCTCCTGGCATTTTTGTCTATCTATTGAGCCCTTACCAAGGACCTGAGATAGGCAGATCTAGATGTTTGATGGTGTTACAGATATTGTCGCAGGATGAAAGCTGTTCCAAGTAAAGCTGCCTTCTGCAATTGACTGATGGCAAATTTGTCAATGCCTATGGTGTTCAAGTGGTGCTCCAGTTATTTTGGGACTACAACCCAAGGTGCCTATGACTATTGGTACTACCCTTGCTTGCCTTTGCCATAGTTGTTCTATTTCTATTTGTAGGTCTTTATATTTTGTTATCTTTTCCAGTTCTTTCTTTTGTATTCTGCTGTCTCCAGGCACTGCCACATCCACTATCCGGACTTTTTTGTCTTTCTTATCGACAATTGTTAAGTCTGGGGTGTTACATTGTGGTTGCCTGTCTGTTTGGATTCTAAAGTCCCAGAGCAATTTAACTTCTTCATTTTCAATGACTTTTTCTATTTTATGATCCCACCAGTTCTTGCTTACAGGCAAATGATATTTCTTGCAGATCTTCCAATGTACCATTGTTGCTACTTTGTCATGCCACTGCTTGTACTCAGTTTGTGCAATCTTCTTGCAGCAGCTTATCAGGTGGTCCACTGCTTCTTTAGCTTTTTTGCATAGGCTGCATTTACTGTCTATTGCTGTCTTCTCAGTTCTGGCTTTGTATACATTTGTCCTTACGGCTTGGTCTTGTGCAGCCAGAATTAATCCCTCAGTCTCTTTCTTTAACTTTCCTGCTCTTAGCCATTATTATTATTATTATTATTATTATTATTATCGGTGTGAATATACTTGATTTGCATATTTGCTTTGGATTAAAGCTTCATCATCCACTGGCTTTCAAACTTCCTTAGAAAGAGGTTGAATGGATGAATAGACCAGAGCTGGAAGGGATCTTGAAGGTCTTCTAGTCCAATCCCCTGTTTAAGTAAGAGACCCTATACTATTTCAGACAAATGTCTGCCCAGACTTTTCTTAAAAACTTCATCTAGTGATGAAGCACTCACAACTTCTGTGGTTTTACTAATGTTTTATAAGGCGGTACTAATACTTCATGTAATATTTATTTATTTATTTATATTATAATTTGTCAAAAAAATGCAAAGTTAAATTTACAACTCTTAATGCTTTTTTCTTCAACACTGTTACAGTGAACTTTGACAAAGTAAGGATCATCAGCTAGTTCAATGCTGTCTAGCTTATACTTGACATTCTGATTATGTTACCAATATATAAGACAGAAAATTTATTGATTGAAATTTGAAGTTGCCAAATAGATTTTGATTCTATGCCTCTGTTTATACAGCCAATGCTACAGCCCGAAGAATGTCAACTATATAGTCTTATCATGATGTAGTTCAGAATAAATGTTTCACTATATAATTCTGTCAGCAAGTAAAAGTACAGCTGGTCTTTGACTTATAGCCACAATGGAGCCCAAAATTTCCACTGCTAAGCAATAAAGTTGTTAAGTGAACTTTACCCCATTTAATGACCCATTTTATTTTTCTGTTTGAATTGTGTTGCATTTACCATTTGGATGTTGTCATTTCAGGTAATAAAGATTTAAACCACTCCTATTTCCAATTATTTATAAAAAAACCTAAGTGTTGCTTAATTTATTCTGTACAACTAGATAATTTATTTATTTAAATCTGCCAAAGTTGAGCTGATTCACAGTAAATTATTGCCCATCATAGGACATATTGCTTCTTTGGATAAACACTAGTATCTGCTTTATTTGTAACTATATACAGTATAATCCTATAAAATCTTTCATTAGGGAATAAGCAAACAAAATTGAACTGACCTGTCCATTCTAGAGTTCTACAAAGTGGTTAACCTCACCCAACTGGTCTAACTGTGAATGCATTGCCCCATGAGAAATTTAGAGCATTATTTAAAAGATGGAGCAAAAGGCTGAAATTCATGTTCTATCTTCTTAATGGTTGACTGATTGAAGGTGTTTTAGTGCATGGGTCAAACCAGAATTCTACAGAAGTGATCCCAAAGAGTATTTCACCATTATTATTATTATTATTATTTTTCAAAGAAAAGCAGAAATACTGAATGATTAACAATTCGGCTAACTTATTTTTTTTTCACATACAGGCTCTTTATTTTTATTTAGCAGCCTTGATTTCACATCATTGTATCCATTCTCGTGGGAAATGGCATTTTCTGCAAAAGTAACACATAGCATTTGGTGGAAAATTCTCAGATCATTCTCAGCAATAGGTCTGCTTGTCAACGCATGTGGTATTGGATTAGCTGTATTGGATTACCAGATATGTGCTATTTTGCTAATTAAATCAGGAATTTAAAACTCTGTGACCTGTCCTGCCCCACTTTTTTGCAAGTGTAATGCATATGACTTCCATTACACCCTAGTTAACACCCTCAGCAGACAACTCTGAAACTTTAAAAAACCACTGAATCGTAATGGCAATATCTTCAGTTTCCCAACGTCTATCCAGTGTTTTTTTTTTTTGTCACGATACAGATAATACCAACGGTCTGTAACAATATATAGTGTTCTGTTTTAATATTATATGTTATAAAATGCCTGAATTGCAGAATAAGCAGTTGATTTAGTTAAAACAAAATAAGCTGGTGATTGTCAGCCTCCAAGTTCTTCTTCAGCTACGCTTACCCTTATCGGCTGCCATAGTAATGGGGGGAGGGGGAGCTGGGAGATATGGGGGGGGGGGAAGAGTGCTGGTGTGTAGAGGCCCTTGCATTTTTTAGGCATGATGTTTATCCCTGTTCAAGGCCAACCGTTCCGGAGAAGTAACAGTCACCATTACCTGCAGATGCCTGCCTCATGACTTTTTGAGAACTATGGATTGGATGAACTTCGTTAGACTCTGGGGGGAGGGTTTTGGGTATTCATTTGATATGTATAGTTTTCCTGCAATTTCTTCAGATCTTGCTTTCGCTTTCTTTGCATTCACTCATATCCCAGTAAAAGCTACCTGATTTCAACAACAATGGATTCAGGGTCTTCATTTCTTGGGGTCTGATTGAACCAGAGCTGGCATTGTTGCTGCCAAAAGTGGAAGTCACAAGGACCACGTACAGCTTCGGGGGGCTCCATTTTCACGGCAAAGGGCTGCAGGAGACTATCACAGCCAAAACCAGACCTCAGGAGCACATTTCCATTGGCAGAGCATTCAGTCCACAAACGACCCTAACACAAGTGACATTAAGTTAGCTATGCCCACCCTAGCCCAAGATTAAACACAACCTTCATGCGGCCCTCAATGAAATTGACTTTGACACCCCAGTTCTAATAGTTTCCCTAGTTTATCTAAATATAATTCAATATAATTTAAAGTGCTGATAATGTAAAACTACCTAAAGCTGGGTGTTCACTCAAGGCCAGTGGACCATATCTAGCCTGCAATGTGGTCAGATCCATCTGAGCGGCCATCCTGGAATCTCTAGGGGCGGGCCCGCATTGCTTCAGCCCAGCCCACACGGCACTCAGGAGGAAGTGGGTTCACATGTACAGGCCATTCTGGCAGGCAAGCATGCACACAGGAGGTAGCCAGGATCATGTGGGCTGGACCTGTGTATATGTGCAGCTGCTTCATACACGCACAGGTGTCGGCCAGCATCGCCTCAGCCCAGGCCAGCCCACCCCATCTCGGCATGGAGGCCACCAGGTTGCAGATAAACGTCATGCCTGCACCAGCTTCTCCCTTTCAGGGAGGCGTGTGTGTGTGTGTGTGTGTGTGCGCGCACACACATACATGGGACGAAGCGTCCGCCAGCTGGTCTTCCAAGAAACAGCCATGTGGTAGTAGCACCGGCAGCAGGCAAATTTGGGCAGAGGAAAGCATGTGATGCGGACCACCAATGTGCCTGCTCCATCCCATGAGGCTGGAACAGGCAGGCAGTTGCCCAGTAGGCCGGATCACATGCCTCTGCTCTGCACCTTTGATTCTGACTACTGCCGCCATCACAGGCCAATATAAAGTGAGACAGGAGGTGGAGTGGCTTCTGCTAGACACCATCGGCCCACCTCCTCTGTCCCATCAGTTTTTGTTTGCGGTTGGAGAGCAGGTAGCCACTGGTCATCTCCTTGGCCCTCATCTGTTTTGCCTTTGACATGCATGTGAAGCATGTTTCCATCACACACCTGATGCATACCGAAGCCTCTAGCAGCTCACACAGGCCACTGCCATCGTCACCAGAACACCAGTCCTACCCAACCTGAAGGAGGCAAAGTGGCCAGCTAGAAAGGCCGAGTAGAGGTGTAGAGCACGCCTAGGCCCAACAGGCAAAAGGCAGCCACTGCGAGCAGGGATAGCCAGATCTCCCAACATGGGCGTACAAGCCCATCTGGCATTGTGTGCCTCATATTGCTGCTAGGCCATGGCGTTGATAGGGATCCAGCTTTCCCCATTCACAACGGCTGTCTTTTGCCTGCTGGGCCTGGGTATGCTCTACCATCTCTAGTCAGATTTTCTAGTTGGCCGCTTCACCTCCTTCGGGCTGGGAGGGTCTTCTGAGCAGGAACAGTGACAGCCCACAGTGGGAACAAAGTGCATTGGGTGAGTGAGGTGAACACCTCCACACACAGGCCAAGGGCAAGACCCCTGAGAGGGCCAAGAAGATGACCAGCGGCAATCTGCTCTTCAACTGCGAGCCAAAATAGACAGTGGGATGGAGTAAGCATGTCCAGCAGTCCATATTACGTCTCGCCCCCACTTCTGCCTGTTGCTTGGACAGCCAGTGGAAGTGGCTGTGGTAGAAGTGGGCTCTGTAGGTGCAGCATGCGCCAGCTGAGTGGCTGGCAGTCTATTCCTGAAGCCGTCCCCCTCACCCACACAAAGGGCAGCGAGCACGTGGTGGCTGAGTTTCCAGCTGCAGCCGCCCCACCCTCTGCCTCACCTCATCCCATGGGACGAGCCTCCCGCCCACCTCTCCACCCACTAGAGACCCCTGGATTCCCTCCCCAACCCCTGCTGGCCTCCACAGATACCATCCGTGAGTAATGTCAAGCTGACTATGCTCCAGGCCATGCCCAGTTGGCCACCATCCCAACTATTGTAGAAAGACTTATGCCACCTCACAACCATGCCCCTCCTCTCCCCCAAAGCTCCAGGAGACAACCTCAATGAAATTGAGTTTGACACCGCTGACCTATAGCAAAAATCAAAAACACATGAAGAAACATCTCCAAGTGAAAATAATATACTAACCTCATTTCTGAAGGCCTATCTGTGCAGCTGGATCTCAACAAGATAAATTATCAACAAATAAAAATCACTTTTGAACTTAAAATTACATTTAAAATATTTAACTACTGCTACTTCTTCTTTTCATTTTATTTAAATAAGCTACTACCTTTTTATTTTCTTAGGTTACTTTACTAATTGAATATGATTTTACAAAGCTTCTATGGGTTTTTTTTGTTCATTATATTTTTAATTACTATTTAATTTTATATTATTTTATTTATATTATAGCCCTAGTGGACAATCACTTAAATATGAACCAGCATGTGCTGCAGCTGTTTCTGACCCAGGCTTAGTAAGTAATGATAAGCTGCTTACTCATGAGTAAAAACAAACCCCTTTTCAAACAGGGTAGGAACAGTGTTTTATTCACATGGATAAACAAAATCAAACATAATTAGTCTCAACAGACCTGGCTGTATCCTAAAAGCTAAACTAATGTTGTCTGTGACAACCGGCCATTCCCACATTCCTGTTTATTTCCCTGCCAGGGAGGGGCTGGCTAATGTCCATGTCTGCTTTTCCTTGAAGGCCGACTTATTGTTTTCCTTTGCTCTTCTCTCTTTTCCTCTCTGCGCAAACATGCATCTGGAATGGGCCTCATCTGTTCCACCCCCACACTCAGCTCAGGCTGAGGGCCCCATCTGTTCCACGTGGCTCTCCCTTCATCTCGTCTGACTCTGCAGCTAGGTCTGTTGGCAGCCCATGGGGCACAACAGCAGCTGCCAAAAAAGCCAAAGCAATGCTAGGTTCATTAACAAAATAATAGAATCAAGGTCATGTGAAGTATTAGTACCACTTTATAAAATCATAATAAGACCACACTTAGAATACTGCATCATATTTTGGTCACCATGTTATAAAAAAGAAAGAGTGAAAGTGCAGAAAAAAGTAACATGATTAGGGGGCTGGAGCTAAAATATATGAAGAACAGTTGCAGGAATTGGGATGTCTAGTGAAAAGAATTAGGGTGATATTATAGCAATGTTCCAATATTTGAGGGCCTGTCACAAAGAAGAGAAGGTCAACCTATTTTTCAAAGTATCAGAAGATAAGACAAGAAACTGATGGAAACTAATCAAGGAGAGAAACAACCTAGAATTAAGGAGAAATTTTCTAACAGTGAGAACAATTAACCAGCTGAATTGTTTGCCTCCAGAAATTCATGGTGTTCTATCACCAGAGGCTTTTAAAAGAGACTGCCACTTGTCTTGAATGGGATAGGGTGTCCTGCTTGAGCGGGGTGTTGGAGTAGAAAACTTCCAAGGCCTCTTCCAACTCTGTTATTTTCTTATTCTGTCATTAAACAATTAACCACTCTAAATCAGCCAAATTTATCACAATCAACATTGCAATTAACACAATTCAATATGTATAATATTCATGACTAATCAGATCAGTCTTCTTTGGATGAGTTTCAAGTTTTAAGGCTTGATGATGCAGACATGCATATGGTTCAATTCTATGAATTGCATTAAGTCTTTAAATCTTTATCCCTAAGGCGTATTATAGCTAGTAGGATGCTCAAACAAGCATACATTGTCAAAAACTTTAGAAAAGTTCTTATTTATTTAATATCATTTAAGAAAAAATGCAGAAAAGCAAATCAAAAGCAAAAACAAAGCACAAAAAGTATACATGTATACAAAATGGTACAAAAAAAATATTAGGCTAATGGCCTAACATTGTAACTGATCAAATCCAGGAAATATTGGATAAAACAGATTTTCTAGATCAGTAGACTCTATCTCAAATAAATATTATCATACTTATATTGCAGTCATGTATGATGCCTGTTGGGCAATGACTATATATATAATTTATTGTTTTTATTATCCAAACACAAATACTTTTCAAAGCAATAGAGAACGTTTAAAATGTTTATACTGTAACATCATAGTCTGTGTGTTTTTGGGTATCTGGAATCCCACTTCTAAGGCATCAATGATGAGGTATGAGCAAGGGTGAATGCAGCCTGGATATGTTGGCGAGAACTCACTGGTATGTTATGTGATAGACAAATGCCAATTCGTCTTAAATATAAGACTTACAAGATAACCATCCACTCAGTTGCACTGTATGGCACTGAATGCTGGGCAGCAACAACAGAGGTCCAAAACTATCTCCATGCCATGGAAATGCAAATGCTCCGTTGGATATTCTTCACAAGAAGTGCACCTTCTTGACAACATCACAAATGACACTATTCAATATTTTGATGTGCACCAATTATAGAGAAGACCAGCTCTGCTTGTATGGATATGTCCTTACGGCAGCAGCTTCCACCATTGCCAAGACTAACTAACTAGAAGTCAATGGCTGGCGACCTCGTGGGTGCCCAAAATAAAGATGGCAAGACATCATCAATAAAGATATGAAAGCTGTGGGCCTGTACCCTAGAGACACAGCTGACTGTGCAAAGTGGTGTTCAATGATCCGAAAAGTGGACCCTGCACTTGCGGGAATACGCTAGGAGGAGGAGGAAAAGGAGATAGTCTGCATGTAGGTATGTATATTTTCTCCACACCAGTTTCCCCTGACCTCATTTCTTATTTCAAAAACACCTTTAGCAGTTCTTTATTTGGTTCTTCATATCATTAGCAGATGAATTAATTAGCTGGCTCAGGAGACATGTGCTTTTAGCATTGGAAGGGAAGTGTGAAGGTGGTATCAGGCCCTCTTTTCTTGCTTTCTTTGTAAAGTCCCTGAGCATTTACTGCTATTTCTTCCCTATAGCACACCAACAAGCAAATGTAATCAACATATTAATAGCAACAACACTTAGACTTACCTACCACTTGATAGTGCTTTACAGTCCTCTATAAGCTGTCAGCATATTGCCCCCAACAATCTGGATCCTCATTTTATAATTTTTTTGTATCCTTCACCTGACTTATACCTTCCAACAATGAGATCCCTCTGATACTTTGTAAGTTCTTTGCAAATCATAGTGTTTGCTATAAAAGGCGACTATAAATGTCGAGAAAAATCCTACAACCACAGCTGAATTTTATATGGGCTTGATCAGAATCACACTTTGATTGCAGGTATACCGACTACTACAGTCAGTTTGAATGCATTGGTTACTTCTGAACACAGTCTGAACACATAACTATTTATAAAAGGGCTTGTACACTTATGCGCAACCATATTTTTGCAAGTTATTCATGTAATTGGGCACCCCAAAACTGAAGAGGCTAAAATAGTTTAAAATAAATCTCCAAACATTAATTATGTCTTTCAACTCTCAGTGCTGCAAAAAGCTAAACTGACAAACCAGGAATATCTTGTATTTTCCTCAATTGTTAGAAAAACATGTTTAACATCTGTTAAAACACAAACTAGTATAACAATGTTCAATTCTTTAATAACAATGAAGAGAGTATGCTATATTATAAAGCTGTGCACAAGTCCAACAGCTACTAGTGATAAATACACAATTTTGAATTCCCTGGAATTCAAAAGTACTAAGTACCAAGAAAGCCTGACGTTGAATTTCCAAATCTCTGAAAAGATTATGGTAGCTAGATGTAGCAAACACATGTTACAGCCATATTAATAATGAGAACACACCAGAAAGGAAACATAACTAATCAAACCATCACTACAAAACAATACAATCCAAATTTTGTAGCAGTATATGTCCATTCATACCAGTCACTGTTGCCTTGAGGCTACATTCTGCACAGAAAATCATCTGAAAGCAATCAAGCAAAAATCAAGCAACATAAATCCCAAAACATTTGGTTCAAGAGCAACAGAAAGTCACTTGAATTTCTTAGCAAAGAATGGTCAAATGTAATATTATATCATTCCTAAGATGTTTTAAGGCTAACCAGCTCAATAACAGAGAAAATAACATAAATATTGGTCTGTTTTCATTGGTACCTTACATAGATACTTAAACAAGATTATGCAATTACAAATTAAATATTTTGGAGTTACTTTTGCCAATCCTGTTTTAGCCTATTTCAGCTTCCCATACATTCCTGTAAAAATGACAACACAGGATCAGAAAAATCAAATCAGAATTGAAGCTAGAATATTCCACTCCTTAAAATATACAGTGACAATATACAACCAAAGAAGTTTTAGTGAATTGATTTATCGTTTTTGGTGTATAAGACCCAGTCCCCCCCCCCAAAAAAAAGTGGGTGAAAATGTCTGTGCATCTTATACAATGAATGTTGCTGAAGCCCTGCCCATCCGCCGTTTTGTTTTTTTTTCAGCCTGAAAACAAGCTGGAAAAAGGCCAGAAAATGGGCCAAAAAATCAGGCCAAAAAATGGGCCAAAATGGGGTGCACAGAGGTAGCAATAGGCCACAGAGATCCCTGCAGCCGTAACAGCTGATCGTCAGTATTCCGGGAGGCAGATCCAACTGCCAATCAGCTGCTTGTGCTAAATCAGGCTGTGCTGAAGCTGACCAGGCTAATGGCCGTTTGCTGCAAGGAGGTAAATTGCTGGGAGGCAAAGCCAGATTTTTTTTCCTTGTTTTTCTCCCAAAAGCTAGATGCGTCTTATACTCCAGAGCATCTTATACACCAAAAAATACAATATATATTTCAAAAGTAGAATAAAAACAGAATGCAAATTAGATAGTACTACCCATTATTTGCTAGGAATTGGATCTCCATTACCAAATGTTTCCTAACAGTAAGCTCTTCAGAGTTGTGTTGAATTGTGAGATGGGCAGCAAATAAATTTGGTAAATAAGAAATAATAAATTTAATAAAATCTGCAAAATCAACTTCATTTTTTCGAAACAAAACAACCGTTGTAGCTAGGTACCACATTCTGGGAAATTAAACATATAACTGGATCATAAGTATATTTGTAAATGAAGATAAGATTTAAAGTTCATTCCCTGGCAGAATTATTAAAATCATGAGTGCAAGAGAAATAGTGATTCAAAAGAATTGGTTTTATAAAATCTTGTAATCACTAATATCTCTGACATGATTAATAAAGAAGAGGCATATGGTTAAAGAGAGAAGCAACAAAATATGAACATTACTAACCATGAAGCTGCTTTCTAACAAGACCTGTTTTATCAGTGTAAATCAGATATGTCATAAGTAACACTGGAAAAGATTGTGGCTATAGTTTGTAATACTTTCCTTCTATCCATAATGCAAAAAGATCTTCAGCATGTATGAAAATTTTCATCTGCTCAGTAGTATATGTATGAAATTCAATGGATCAGGTGCATGTAATTTATATGATGTTTCCAAGTACAAACATTTCCTTTATATAATTTTCAAATAGGTTATGAAAAGAATTTATAGCAAAGGTCAACACTTTTAATAACATAAAAGAATGTCCACCCACCACCCTGTATAATGAAAACTATTCTGTAAACTATTTATGGAGAAACCTATAATACCATTGACAAAAAGAAATCTAATTCTCCTTGTAATCAATTATTTATTTTATTTTGCAGTTCTTTTTAGAATTAAACTGCTGGATATCAATTTATTTATATTCAATATTTCTGTTTATCTAGGCATAGACTATTGCATCATTTGTTGATTTGATGAAATCTAATGTGCAGAATTGCAGTTAGGAAATACATACTTTTTATAGAAATCCAATTGAGCCTAAGGTGGTTTACTTCTGAGTATTTGTGTATTTCTATGTGTAAAATACACACACACAAACTGAAACATACAGTGGTTAAGAAATAATTCTCAAACCTATATTTTCAAATAAAATAAATTGATTAAGTGTAAATATTCCTCAAATATTGATGTTGCTCTGCAGCGTGATTATTTACAATTTAATCTGAAAATTATAGTCCGATATGCAAATTTATAGTATTAACCAGTAACTGGGAAGAGATTTAATTGCAAAAAGTTTTTTACACCAAAACATCACTTTTAAGAGCTAAATTTCCTCAAAATCTCTTATTCCAAGGACTGTCAATTTGTAGCAGCAATAATTAATAATATATTTTTAAAATGCTTATTTCTAGTATCATTGTAATTGATGTTCATATGCATAAAACATGTTGCCCGATTTTCCAAAATACATTTTTTTATGTTGTCCATCTCACCCTTATACTTGATTAACCAGCTGGAAGACACACACTTTATTATCGGATTATTCTATTTTGAGAGAATAGCTAAAATAATGCGGTTTTTTTAAAAACTTCAACCTTATGATTACCTGACGACTGGACTATAAGGGCTGCGTGAGCGACGTCTGTAAGGACTCGGCGATACATCCCCACCACACTCGAAAGAACTGTGCCGGCTGTAACTGGGTGACCGACGCCAATAAGGACTAAGAGAAGAACGGGGACTGGGAGACTTGCGATTCCGTTGGCTTTGTGAAGCTCTGTGGCTAATTGGGCTGTCATCTCTATAAGGGCTGAGTGACGATCGCTGCCGCCTATAGGCCCTGGGTTCTGTCTTATCCTCCCGGTAGGCTTTAGGCGGTTCCTTATAAGCTGAGGGAGGCTCTTTGCCTGCTTTCGTCCGGTTTCGGTGGCTTTTATTTTCCCGGTCTTTCCGACTGCTACTAGGTGACGCAACTGAGCCCTTCCTGCGGCCGTCGCTGCCGCCGCCGCCGCCGCTCCGGGAGTCATCTCTGTCCTGGCCACCGCTGTGATTGTGGCGGCTGCGAGACTTAGATGAAGAAGAGGATGCCTCGGCTCCCCCCCTGGCAGCCGCGGCAACCCCCTCCTGCTGTAACGACGCCTTGTCCTTATCCACCCCCCGCCTGCGGTGTTCCCGGTGCCGCTCCCGAGAGCGACGCCCACTGTTGCTGCGGTGCTCCCTGCGCGGTCGCCGGATGCCCCGAGCCGCCTCACCGCGGCTTGAGCGTTGTTGGTTGCCTCCGCCGCCACCGGAGGACGCCGGACTCCCACCGCCACTCCCTACCCCGGCCGTCCCACCTCCCACCGGTCCTTCCGACTGGGAGCTTACGTCGTCGTATTCTTCGGCCGCCTCTACCAGTGGCCCGAAGCCCGCCCCCGTCCCGCGCCGCTCCGGGGCTGCGAGGGCTGCCCCTGAGCTACCTCCACCTGTACCCCCTGATCTGCCGCGCCGCCGTTTGGCCCGAGTCCCCGATCGCCGCTTGCCTCGCGGTCGTTTCCGCTCCCCCCCTTCCCCACAGCAGGAGGAGGCGGCGCCGCCAGTGGCCGCCAGGAACAGCAGAGACTGCGGCGGTAGCGGCGGCTGCAGGAGCGAGGGCTGCAGCAGCGGGAACAGCAGCGAAGGTGCCGGCGGGCCCGCCACAGGTGACGGGGGCAGCGGCGGCTGCGCCGAAGCGTAGCGCTTCCGCCGCCGGTGATGTAAACGCTTTTTTTCTGCTGCTGGCGATTCTGAGCCTACTGTCCAGGACCGGACATCACTCCCGCCTCCGGACGTCGCCGCCTCTGAGGTACTCGGCATCGGTATCTCTCCGGTAAACAAGAATCTGTCAAGGCGCCCAACAGGTGGAGGAGAAAGAAGCAGTCGCCATTGGAGGCCCTTGCCAGGTTCGGCTCCCTAGGACGAGTCTCTCCTGCCGGCCTCTACCTCCTCACATAGGACTGTTCCTTTGGCTGGGACCGTCAGCCTTCGCTTCCACGAGCTCCTAGAACGAGGGATAGCGGCTTCCTCTTCGCCTGACACAAACCGGTCCCATTTCCCGGCTGGGCCCCGAATTAGGCCTCACTCTCGGTTCTTAAGCCAAACGATTCTTCAAGGCCGTGCCCGAACGCTTCATGTCCCACAGCTTCTTTTGCTGCCCCCAGTTCATCGGTTGGCTCCGAATCCGGAAAAACGAGTAAGGAGAAGGAGTAATTGCCAAATAGTCTCAGACGTCCCCTGTGTTCGCTTCTCTCTTACTCGCGCCACACAGAAAGAGACAGAAGGGAGACGGCCGGCGCAGCCAGTACAACTGCGCGTGCGCCACTGCGCTGAAGGAAGAAGCAATGAGCCTATCTCTAAGCGGGGGAGCTGGGTTTGTTCTTTTTCGAAACGTTATCAACAAAAGCTCGCGAGATTTTCATTCCCCCCCCTCTCGCAGTAATCTCGCGAGACTTCCGGTTTTGCATTGATGGGAGTTGAATGTTTCGTGTCCGGGGAAGCGAGGTGGTATCTACAACTGAACAGCCATTCACATAAAAAGAAGCTGTTTCTTGTTATAAAGTTTGAATCAGTAGAATTTGGGAGTCAATTTGGTTAAGACATCAGGCTACAAACCAGTTCATTGTGAGCTCTAGGAATCGGTGGGCGGTAGTCGCGCTTTAGGTATAAAAAACTGGCTCGCTCTCAGTCCAGGACATCAGACTCGGCATGCCGAGGAGTTGGTTAATTCCTGCCTCAACCAAGGGTTCAACTTTCGGCTGATCGGAAGGCAGGGGGGAGTGAACATCTGCAGGAAAAACTCTAGGGAAGAAAATGTAATTGGGAGACGGTGGCGGCGGCGGCGGCGACTTCTAATTTGCTTTAAACCAGTCTCTTCAACCCCAAAATGGCAGAGTTAAAAGTATTAACAGAAAGTTACCAATATCCACGTACACCATTTTTTTCGGCGAACTTAAATTTTGAAAGGTGCAGAGGTATATTTGCAATATCAAATACATTTTATTCTACCTCCTACTGGACCTTTGTAGGCTTATATAAAATCTGAAATTGTGATAAGATGCTATCCAATCTTTTAAAGACTTGAAGTGGCCTCTTTTTTAAGTAGCAAAATAAGCAAATTCTTCTCTTACAAGCTTGATGATAATATAGCAATCTACTAGAATGGAATGGAATAGGAATAGATTGTATTTGGACAAGTGTGATTAGACCCACAAGGAGTTTGTCTCCTGTGCATAAGCTCTTGTACATACAAAAAAAGTAATAATCATAAAGAGATAAATAACAAGGCAGTAGAATAGATGAGCATGATAATAGCAAGACATGAGACTAAGGAATTAGGGCAGAGTGATGTAGGGGGAAAATAACTCACTGTATCTTTGTTATGCAATGCTCTGTGGCAGCATCCTGAAGAGAAATAGTTTATATAGCAATAGCATTTATATACCGCTTCACAGTGCTTTACAATCCTCTCTAAGTGGTTTACAGAGTCAGCATATTTTTCCCAACAATCTGTTCACATTTATGTTCAGGATATGAGGGATCAGTAGATATTTTCTCAACCCTCTTTCTGACTCAGCAATGAAAGGCAGGCTGATTGCAATTGTTTTTTCTTCAGACCTAACTGTTGAAGTTGGTACTACTTGTCCTGTTTGGTTGCTGTACCAAATAAGACAAATATAGAAGTACAACTGACAGACTCAATAATTCCTGTGTAGGGATAATCTATTGGAATTAAATTTGGGGGTGAATTACCTATAAGGATTAAATGTTGCTGTACTTTGACATGTTAAATACCAATTTTTATCTAATTTAATTAATTTAAATTCTTCATTGACTGGAGGCTCAACTCTAGCACCAACAAAACAGTAACTACATGCTTCCACCTGTAGGAAGTTAGTACCCACCCCTCTCCTAGGAGAACACAGCCTCAATTCCCTGCCCCACCCCTCAGAGTTTATCTACAAGATAAAGACTGGATGATGGGATTATCTTTCAGGGCAAAGCCATTCAGTCACAAATAAAACCCCATCATTACATCACCCAGCAAGATTCAGCCAAGCCTACAAAGTTACCCCACATGGCCACACATGGGAGCCTACAACCAATCAGGATACTTCCCCTTGCCACAGGAACAGGAAGCAAGGTCATAGTCCAAGAGAAAGTGAACGAGAGAATTAAATTTGGGTAACCAGCTTGGAAGTCACTGAGCAAAGTCTGTGAGAGGAAGGGGTCCTTACCTCTGGAATCAAGCAGAGATCCTTCCAGGACTCTCCCGAGTCCGAAACTGAGTGAGGAAAAAGCTGGTAAAAGGAGGTGTCCATATGCATTGCGAAGAGCAATGATATCCTCCCAGACCCATTTTGGTCTGAAAACTGCTAGGCAGAAGAATCTCTACAGGAGGAGTCCATACTCTTGATACAGAACCAGAGTCCTCTGGGACCCTTTTGGGTCCTAAAAACCGCTGGCGGAGCAGCAGTCTCATTAGGAGACTCAGTTTGCTGGGACCCGGCAGAGCCAAATTGAATCCCTACCTCGGAGAGGAAACATAGGATGCTCTAGCTCGAGGGTTGGTAGGCTCCTCATGGGGATGAAAAGAGGCAGTTGCCTATCCAGATGGACGTGAAAAAGGAAAAAAAGGTTGTGTAAAGAGTGGACTTTGCTCAGGGATGAAGCTGGAAAACCAATTTGGCTAGGTAAAGGTACATTAAACAAAAGGGAAATATACACATAGGAATGTGGCTTTTGTTTGTTGTTTGTTTATCTCTGTCTTTCATGCAACCACATGATACGTTTAAGATTTGTGCCTTGCCTAATTTAACTGAGATTTATGGTGGGAATGACCAGTGTGAGTTTAAACCTGAGAGTTCTGTTTTCTTTTTCTGTTTTGTTTCTTGTCTTTCTGTGTATATGTATGTAAGTCTTTGTGCCTTCAAGATAATTGCAACTGTTAAATGTATCTGATCCCTAGAGACAAGAATTTTAAATTGTTAGAAAAAAAAGGTTAAGCAGTGAGGGGAGAGAAAGTGGGGGGGAGAAGGAACCTTTGCCCTATGTTTGTCTGGCCAACAGAAACAGAGTAAAGAAGTATTTTTTTTCTTCCCTTCTTCTCTATACCTTTAAGAACAGCCCAAAGCTAAGAGAGAATGTTTTAAGTTCATTTACCGGGGGACAGAGGGGGGGGGGGAGTCATTCTTGTACTTACCCTGTGGTTTTATCTGTCCATTTTTTTCCTGAAACATGTGAATCCAGTTTTTTCTCTTCTGTATGCCCCCTTATTGCTGAAACTCTTTATCTGTTTAATAATTGTAGTACTGATGTGTTTTTCTCTTTTCAAACTCTGCCTGCAAGCTATCTACCCAAGCCCCACTCTGCCTCCCCATCTATCCTCCAACAATACCTTTCCTGGGAGGATCACCCACAAAGGGGGGCGGGATCTTGTTCTCATGTTTTTCAGCCCTACACAGATGCCTCTGCAACACATGGAACAGATGCTGCCTCCAGAGATCTTTCATTTTCATTCATTTGAGCCAAAGAAATTCATCCCAGTAATCGGAGTGAGGAGACCTTCCCAAGCCTGACTGGCCATCCTTACCACCAGAGCCAAGCCTAATGCCACTCAGCAGACATGAAAGAAAAGACCTGAGATGGACAAGTAAAGACTAAAAGACTCTTTTTAATCCCCAGAAGACAGCTAAGAAAACTATGGAGGAGGGTAGAAATTCATTGTAAAGTTTTTTTTTGTCTCATTTATGTTGTATTCAGTTAAATATATTCATTGAGGGATTGCATTTGGGAGTGGTTGGCCCAGCACATTCTGAACACATTGGACCTCTGTCTGGTAGGAGGGAAATTACTCCATGTTTGTATTGCCTGTATTTTAGAAGTAACAGCATACACAAGTACTTATATACAGACAGATACACACAGAGAGACACTTCATTCAGAATCAGACTTAGGCTATTCCCTTCACCTACCTCCACACAAAGCCCCTCGTTTGTTTTTTTGTTTTTATGTTTTTGCTCTGTGGCACTAAAGCCCAAGCAGTCATATCTCCCTGCTAATTCCATGGGGAGGGGCATCCCCCCTCAGGTAATTCCCTCACTTGAAGAGGTAGCAGAAAAATGATCTCCAAAACCCAAGCCTTGACTGTGACTCACAAATGATGCGGCACAGTTGCCCAGTAAAAACAGGATATGTTGCACTGGTGGTCTCATGAATAGAAGTCCCAGGGCTCATTGTGTGTAATTTTAAAAACACTAAATAGCCTGTATTGAACACTGCTTACCTCAATTTGGCCTCACAAACCCTGGAAAATAAGAGCCAAGGCAGAATCAAGAAGCAACCCTTGGGCAGCCTGTAGTTATGTAGGTGAAAACCATGGCTGTGAAGAATTTTGGGACATGTGCTTGCTTGAAACCTGACTGTAAGCTCACAGAAAGTGATATCAAACCTCTGAAAATAATTGTCATGGAAAATTGGATACTGTTTTCAGAACTTTTCCCCCTGGCTGTTAGACGTTCATAGTTAAAACTCCTTTTGGGAGTCACTGAAGGAATCCTCTGCTGCATCTATCAATGCCTTCCCCTTTGCATCAGAAAAATTAAAAGCACCCATGAAATCTCCCTGATCAGATCAATCCCTAATCTTGGGCCAGAAAAAGTGTTCAATCCACACTTTTATGGCCCAAAGTGGGGGATTGTAGTAAGTTAGCTCCTACCCCTCTCCTAGGAGAATGCAGAGCCTCAACTCCCTGCCTCCTCCCCACCCCCTTAGAGTTTATCTACAAAACAAAGACCTGGATGATGGGGTTATCTTTCAGGGCAAAGCCATTCAGACACAAACAAAGCCCCATCATTACATCACCCAGTAAGGTTCAGCTAAGCCTACAAAGTTACCCCACATGGCCTCAGGGAGTTTAAAACCAGTCAGGATACTTGCCCTTGCCACAGGAACAGGAAGCAAGAACATAGCCCAAGAGAGGGTATAAAATCACTCTCAGCCATGTGGGCCTTTTTTTCATCCGGGACTTCAGAACTCAAAACCTGCTCCATCAATAAGCCATCCTTCTAAGCAGTTTCCATGTTTCTGGTGTCTTTCTCCCCACTTGGAACTGAATCCAGATGGACATTTCTTCCAACACAACAAACTAGCATTTAATGCTCCAAAGATCTACTTAAACAACTTATTCTCCTACAATCCCCATCCAAAGTACCTTGGAGTAACATTGGACAGGATTCTGCCCAGTAAGATACTCGTAGAGAACATGGAAACAAAAATCAATACTAGGAACAACACATTCCAGAAACTTTGTGGAACTAAATGGGGAGCGTCAGTTTTGATTTGGTCTACTGTTATGCCCCTGTATGGCTTAATCAGCTGTAATGCTAGTATGTTAAACACTGTATAAATGTGACATTTATACACTTCCCTTCAATGTGACTGCAGAATCCCACATCAAATTATAGATCAGTCAAATATTTGATTTTTTAAATATAAACAATTCAGTGGTTTGATAGCCTAGGCATTGGTATTTGAACATAGATCTTTTTAACATATTTAATTTGTTTTACTAATGTAGATGAAATGTTAATATATATTGATAGTCTGTATATGAGATGCCATTTGCTAAATAAATCTAATTTAAAACTGTATTGTAACATATGTTGCTTTGTTATGGATGCAGGAAAAGATAACAAAATAGTGATTACCAATAAAGGAGAATATTTGTAGCCCAGGGTTGAAATAAGGTGTCATTGATGCTCTGAAAGCTTGGTTGTTTTCTTGCAGATATTTCATTACCCAAATTAAAGTAGGTAACATCATCAGTGCTAATGATGTTACCTAGTTTAGGCAGTGAAACAACCAAGCTCAGAAAACAGAGTTCCACTGTGTGTACAAATCTGGTTTTGAAAATAGTTGTTCATTAAATATTATTAATTTCAAAAATATCTAAATTATTTTCATCCTATTTCCAAGGTAGAATAGTGTAAATCAGGAGTGTCAAATTCGATTTCATTGAGGGCTGGATTATCATTGTGGTTGTCCTTTCAGGGTCGGTGTGGGAGGAAGAATGTGGCCAGGGAACGTGGAAGAACTGGGTATTGTATGGGGACATAGCCAGTTTGATGTCACTCACATGGTTGGTGCCTTTGGGGACCAGGTATGTTGGGGAGGGAATCCTGGGGTCTCCAGTGGGTGGGGGTCTTGTCCCACAGGATAAAGTAAAGCAAGGCAGAGATCAGGGAAGCTATAGCCAGTGTGTCTCAGCTGCTTTCAGTGCCACTTGGTTTTCCACCCCATCCCTGCCAAGCTAGTCTGGTCTAGTGGGGATTGCCTTACACCTTTTCCGCTGTGCCATGAACAGGGGTTTACCATCCACCAAGCCCTGCCACTGTCAAAGTAAATCCTGGGTGCTGCACTGCAATGAACGGACAAAAAGCACAGCTTTTGTCTGAAGGAAGAGTAGGAGTGGGAAGAAAAAAGAGGAAAAGCTGAGAGAAAGCCTTGCTGAGAGAAGGCTATGTGCCTGGTCCAGGCACACAGTGGCCCAGCGTCAAACTAGGTGGATGTCGCCCTGTGTTGATCCAGCAGACAATACAGGAAAGTGGGGGTGGAGAGAAACAGTCCAGTTGCCAAGATACACCAGAGTGGGAGGCCAGCAAACTGGAGAGCTTCTTTCCCATCTTCCTAGGAGCATAGGACTTCTCACCACCAGGCCCTGAGCTCTCTTGCAGTTTGTTCTGCTGCTGGAGGATCAGCTACAGTGGTCCCACCTTAGCCCATGCCAGCTCCTTTAAGTAGCTCATGCTGGGATTGCTGCAGAGAGTCTCCTCCTTCAGGGTCTTTTTGTGTGGGCCGGAGGGGGGCAGAAATTCTGACTTGGGGTCTGCTTCAGCCTCTTGGTGCAGGGCTTTGGGTGAAGGCTGGAGGGAAGCACTGTTGGTAGTGAAGAGCCGGAGGGCCTTTTCCAGTGGGACTGCATCATGACCTGGAACTGGCTGACCAGCTCAGCCTGCTGAGCCCTCAGGTGCTGGTACCTGGCCTTGCACTCCCTCAGTTCTTTCCTCTGCTTGGAAAGCCTATGCTCATAGTCCTCAGTGAGGTGCTTCTGCTGAACCTCCTTCTCGATCAGATCCAGTTTGAACTGAGACAGCTGTTTTGCCAGCTCTTTCTCATGGTGGTTGCTTAGCTTCAACAACTGCTTTTCCTATTGGGGCCCTAAAAAGCCTGGGCAGGGAGGCAAGGAAAGGCTGGCAAGGTGCCCCTCGATGTGAGTGACATCGAGTTGGCCATGCCCACCAAGCCAGTCATTAGGCAGATCAACCTACAGTATAGTCCAACCCCCAATACTCTGGGGACTGAATTGGCCCATTTAAAACGTCTGAGGACTCCTGCACTAAGTTCATGAACTGTACTAGAGAGGGAGAAATGAGAAGCACAGGGTGACATCAAGGTAGTCTTAAGATGAGGCAACCATTGCTGAGCCGTACAATTCAGTATTGTTTCGACCATTACTATAGTCACCCTGCTCTGAGAATACTGATTCTCATCTAATTGTTTTATTTATTTTTCAAATGCTCTAAATTTGACCTTAACTGTATTTTCTTTAACTGTAATACTTAATGGCATCAAATAATTTGATTTTGATAAACTATCATTTCTTGTTTGGTTTTAGATTTGAATGGTTTCCATGATGAATGAAAAGAAGCAATGGAATATTTTGCATTTCTTTAGTAACACAAAAGATCATGTTACTAATGATAATAGTAATAATAGTAATATGTGTACTTCACTTAACCATGAGCTGATCAATGAATCAGAGGCTCCATAATCCTTGTCAGGCACCATTAGGAACAACATTCAAACTAGAGGCGGAAAGAAGAAAAAACTCCAAGTATCAAGAAAATATTATTCGAATTATTTGAAATGTGGATTTATTAAAGAACCTGGTAGTGAGCTGGATCCATGGCCACTTTGTGTTGTGTGTTCTGAGAGTTTATCCAATGATGGCATGAAACTATCGAAATTTAGTAGATTTTTGCAATCAAAACACCTGGATTTAGCTAACAAATCTATTGAATATTTTCAAAGAATGCGTGAAAATATGCAAAAGCAAGTAGTTGTTTTAACAAAAATGACTATTGAAGATAAATCCTTATTAAAGGCTTCATATCTGATAGCACTTCAGATTGTGAAAAATAAAAAAATGAATTAAGACTTGCGTGTTACAAGCCTATGAAGAGGTTTTGGGAAAGCTCTCCAAAAACTCAAAGCAGTTCCTATGTCTGCTACCACTGTGCAGAATTGCAGACATGGCTGAAGATATTGAAAATAAAGTTATAAAAATGGTGAACATTTCATAATTTTATGCAATTCAACCTGATGAATCAACAGATATAAGTAACAAGGCACTTCTTTGTTTTGTGAAGGTTGTATGTGAAGGAGAGTTACAGGAAGAACTACTTTATTTGCTCAGCTTGCCAGGTAAAACAACTAGCAATGAGATTTTTGAAGCACTTAATAGGTATATCCTGAAACACGGAATTGAATGTAAAAAATGTATGGGATATGTACAGATGGTACTGTAAACATGACTGGGTATCTTTCAGGAATTGTTGCAAAGGTGAAAAATATTGGTCACCCAGACATTTTGTCTGTACAGTACGCTGCATTATACATCATAAGCAACCTGCAGCAAAAAAAATGTCCCCAGAACTACATGAAGTATTATCAGATGTTATTAAAATTGTAAATGAAATTCGACACAAAGCACTCAATTCTCAAATATTTGAGGCACTTTGTGAAAAAATGGGTTCTGAGTATATTAACCTTCTTCTCCACGTTGAGGTGAGATGGTATCAAGGGTCAAAATACTAACCCGACTGTTCGCCCTGCACAAAGTAGTCAAATTATTTTTCTACCAGCAAAATAATCCAAAATTTCAAGAACTCTTGTCTGATGATCAAATCAAATTTTATTCATCACGTGCACAGACATACATGGTATGAAATTCAGTGAAATGTGTATGCGACCACTCGCGACCATAGGAAATAGGGCAAGAGAATAGTATAGACAGGGAGGAAGAATAAGTTAGGGAGTTGTTGAGAGAGGTAGATTATAGGAATACTTTATAGTCCTGGGTTGTTGTGGTTTCGTTAGGGTCCATATTGCCTATGGAAAGTAGCTTATCTTTAATCTCTCTGTGTTGGCTTTCAGGGAACGGAGGAGCCTTCCTGACTGCATCATGGTGAACAGTCTGTTGTTGGGGTGGCTGGGGTCCATTATTTTCCTGGCTGTAGTTTAGCATCTGTTGTAGATAGAGTGCAGTTCAGGGAGTTTGATGCGGATGATGTGCTCTGCTATGTGCACCACCCTCTACAGAGCTTGCCTGTCCTGTATGGCACTGTTCTTGAACCACGTGGTGATGTTGCCCGCCAGGATGTTTTCTACTGTGCAGGAGTAGAAGTTTCTTTTTTTAAAAAAATATTTTTTATTTTATACAACAATCACATGATCTATCAGTTTGTGCGCGGTTTGAGTAAAAATATAATCTTATACAATCCACATTTGCCTTTTCATAATACTGTATATCATAACCATAAAATCATAGCTTAATACATCTTGTCATACATCATATACTATGTTATATATTCTTGTTCAATAGTCTATACCACTTTACATTCTCTTAAACTCTAAAAATTAAAAAAGAAAT
>JAEANM010002333.1:0-23095 GCA_017656035.1 Myanophis thanlyinensis | reverse complement strand
TCTCTCTCTCTCTATATCTCTCCAAATGATGTGTATCATCTGATAAGAGAGTGCATTGCCTGGAGCCTATTCTGAAATTCTGAACTTTTCTGAAGTTTTAAAAGCGGAACTAGTAAGCCATTTTTTGCCTAAGGAAGCCATTTGACCATTGCTTACTTTTTAATGAAGGGTAGTTTGATATGCATCTGAGGAAAACTAGGCTCATGGAGACTGGAGAGCGTTTGAAAATGAGGGTAAAACATTGTTCTGCCTCGGCGGTTCATTCCCTGCCTTCTCCAAGAACAGAAGCAGATTGGATGGGCCTTTGTATCTTACCGCATTCTGAGCGATGGAGCTATTCTGTCTACGTTACCTAAGGGCAGCAAACAAATTAAGTGGGCTCAGTGTAGATTGCATGGTACGTACAGCGCTCTTTCTAACACAGGAGAATATAATAGGGGCTCAAGGAAAGGGGCACAGAGTGCTTATTAATGTAGCCGAACGTGGGTGAGGAGCATAGTAAGAGTTACTAATGCTTTGGCAATGGCAGAAGATGGCATGCCCCATGCACATTCTCAGTACATTGTTGTCTATCAAAGATGGCACAGAGCATGGGCTGGAATGTTCCTTTTGTTGCATTGTAGCACCAGGATGGGTGGCTGTAGCTATGGCTGCATCTGCCCTTTGTCCTGCCTAAAGCAAACTGATTTTCTAGATTCCCTCTAATCCTTCCAAAGATTGCACCATTCTCTATGCAATAGGCAAACAAACACCATGATTATTTTTAAATTTTAAAACGTAAATAGTGTTCATTTATGAAATGTAATTGAATTCCTGGTGGGCAGAGTAGTGTTTTTTAAAGGAAAAAAAAACAGATGTTGACACTTAACAGCATCAATGAAGACTAAGTTACAGCCAGCCTGGAGTCTTGTGGAGGGCCCTCCGTTACCTCCAAATACAAACTTCTGATGCCAGATGAATCCCAGATGCACATTCCCGCCACTCAAATATATACAAAGAATTCTGTGTTTATTGTCACTGCAGGGCGGATCTCAGCAGCAAGCCTCCAACGAACCTAGGAGGCTCTTTTTTCAAGCCCTCCCCCGCCCCCAAGGTTATAACTTATCAGGAAGAACGGATAGACAAACGGGACATTTAATTCAGAATATATTAAAAATCCTGGGGATAGTAGCAACCAAGGTCATTAATCCTGGCCCTTGAATTACTGCTTCACTTGCAATCTTGTCGGTTTCCCTGCTACTTTATTGAAATAGGTTAATGTTACTTAGTCTTCTTTTCTACAATTTTGCCCTTCCAGAAGGACCCATCAGATAGAAAGGCTGATAAAATAGAAGTACTTTCTCTCTTTCTCCAGATAATGCATGCTTACAGATGGCCTCCTCCTCTAAATCCAGTTGGTAGATTCTTCACTTCCTTTCTCTCTCTAACCAGCAATGCCTACCAATGGGAAAAACAACCACCAATTGTTCTCCATAATATGTGATAGATATGGGGAACTCCCACAGCTCCCTTCAGCTTCATCCAAGTCTTCTCCTACACCATCTTGGCCAATCACCCAGATTTCATTTCATTCTCTTTTGCCATAGGATTGCCAATCTCCCGGGTCACACAGCATTTGAAACGTGAGCAATTTCCCTTAAATTCCATTTCCCTTTCCAGTTTATTTGATGTATCCTCTGACAACAGTCTGTTATTGCTAAAAAGGCGTCACTTACCATATTATACTTGTTATGCAAGAGCTTTACTTAGAAAGTGAATTCGGTAGCCCGAACTCAGGATCATGACTAGAACTAGCTGGGTCCAGATTAGAGTTTACTGCTAATCAGGAAACAGAGTCTGTTCAACATGTGGCTTGTGTTAGTGACTAGCCATGTGTCTGACTTCAGAACCCGCTGTATGGGGGAAGCTGTAAAACTTTTTGCTATTCAGTCATTTAGGTTTACACAGGGCACTAGGGATGAATTAGGTCACCATTAATATCAGAGATGATCTTGGTCAAAAGAAACCCCATCTTAACAGTTTCCTGCTTCAAATTGCTATGTTGTGACAATGACAATTTTTGTTTTAGGTGTCTTGAGGTGCTCTACACTTTTTCATTTTTCCTAGCCTCTCACTACTTACTGTACTATATATTGAATGCCATATTTTAGAAATTCAAAGAACAAATGTTGGGGTGAGCCATTTCTCTCTCTCTCTCTCTCTCACACACACACACAAAGATTGGGAGGGAGGAAGGAGGAGGAGAGAGAAAGAAAGAGAGATTGGTGTTTGTGTGCCCATTGTATATTTTCTATATATTATGCTTGTTGTTCTTGAATAATGTTCTTGAATTTAATAATTCAAGATAATACTTTTCTTTTTTCACAGTTCGGTTGGGTTCTGATAGGCTAGCTATCTCATTAAAAACCCAAAATAAGAATTTTAAAAAATTATTACAAAAAAGGAAGAAGAGAGTGTCTTGAAATTAACCTCTATCTAGGAATCTGGATACTGGTTTTCCTGCTGTGATGTGTGGTATAAGCTACATTTGCACAAACAGAACCCCAACTTCAGTAGCTTTTAATCTAGCATATTGTGTGATACTGGAATACACATTTCATGATTTATTGTGACATGGAAATTGATCCAATTATGTTAATTCAATAAACCATGGGTAAGCATGTGGCATGGACACAGATATTCTGGCTCTAGATTTTTTGTTTTATGTTATGCACAAGGGACCCTTTTAAAAAGAATGTGATGGATAATTGATGCATCAATAGTATATGATGATATTAACTGTATAAAACAAGTTGTGAAATAGTAAACACCATTTTCCCTCTGTCACCTATAATGTAATAATCATGTCTGTGGAAACAGAGTTGCATAAATGGAATTGTATAAGGCGTGTGGAATTGATAACAGAATAATATAACCTGTAAACATAAAAGCAGAGTTTTAATTTTTACCTTTTGGTGCAAATAATTTTTTCTTTATGCAAAGAAATATTTATCAGTGTAAAAAGAAGCAAAGAAAACATACTCTAAAAATGTTATTTGAATACAGTACTCTGCATGCTGTTAAAAATGGTAAAGAGCCAAATCAGGAAAAAAAACCATTTCAAACATAAGCAATTAATTTTTTCTTTGCCATGGGTTCTTTTTGGAAACTGTACCCAAGTATTTATTAACTTGGACTCAAAAGACAACAAAAACACTGGACCCAGGACACATAGCTTTTTATATTTCCCTATAAAGATTGAGAGACATTTTATTTTGGAAAAAAAATAAAAGATATAAATGTGAAATGTGAAACAAATCTATATGTGGGTCCCTTCTATTGTCTTTATCCTTCATTCTATTCTGTTGCTATTATTTCTATGCTAATTACTATTACTATAACATATTATATGGTGTTATACAACTATTCTAGAATAGTATGGGTATAGTCTTCTATACTATGCTTTATAAGTAATGATTCTAGTATTATTATAACATTTCTTCTTTATCATTATTATACCATGTAGTATAGTATTACTAACAATGTTTTCCTCTTGCAAATCCTATTCTGCCTACAGCCTTAATTCTTTCTCTCCTGTTTTTTTTTTCTTTGTTAATGGACAGCACATAGAGTACTTTGCTTTGATGTGCCTCTATAGTTCTTTTTCATTTGGACTATTCCCTTTGAAGGAAAAAAGACCCGTCTTTTATTCAGCTGCTTTTCTCTCTTTGCTGATGGCAGCAGAGCTTTCAAAATGGGTATCTCCCCTTCCTGTGTCCCCTTCCATGTCTGTTTCAGGTGGCAGCTTTATTGGCAACTCTGCTGCACTGATGCTGGGTAAAATGCTCAAACGGGAAGAGAGGAAGGCAGCACAGGTGCTTACTATTTTTCTAAACAGCCACACATTTGGACACTGTAATTTAGTTATTAATATTTTTATGATTGGCAGTTATACAATAATGTGAAGTCCTTGTTGCCCTCTGAGGCTGAATGTCTGCTTGCAGATGTTTCATTACCTGACCAGGTAACATCATCAGTGCTAGTGAATATGGGTTTTGCTCCCTATTGTAGCTAACTCTGCAGAGTAGACAAAGCAGCATATTTCACAGCACCAAATTGTAAGATTTAAACTGTTGATATTGTAAGAAATAAACAGTTCTTTTTCTGTATTGAAATAACTTCTGCTGGGTACCAAGAACTCACAGTCATTTACTAAATTAAATTAGTAGCACTGTACCTGCTCTGTTTCGTTAGTAGAAAAGTCCCTATCTGATTTTGTTACAGAAGACCTTTTGTAAAACTGAACCAGAAATGATAGTATAACTTGGTGACAGCAAGTGAACTCTTTCGTTTCAAGATTCAAGATTCAGTTCAGATAAAGTAATGGTTTTGTTGTATCCGCGCATGTGCAAAACTATTCAATGACCTAATGCTTTCCCAGTGCGGGAAAGCACCCTGATTTAATTGGCTGTCAGGCAGGCAGCTTTTCCCTATAAAAGGGATCTGCCTGCCTGTAGCCATTGTAGGTTGATCAGAGCTTCAATAAAGACTTGTTGCTTTACTGTTGATCTGTTTCTTCTCATTCTTCCACCCACACAACAGGTTTGATGCTGCACATCGGTGGTGTCAAACTTGATTTCAGGATTGTGAATCATCAGGATTGTGCTTGACTTCAGGGGGATGGAGTGGGTATAGCCAGGGTGGGCATGGCCAGTTTGACATCACTCGTGTCGGAGGCACCTGTGGTGGCCCAAGCACTCTGCCAGAGAAAACCCTCTGCCAGCAAAAATGGAGCTTGAGAGGGCAGCTCTCCCAAGCTCTGTTTTTGCTGGCAGAGGGTTGCAGGAGGCCGTCACAGCCAAAAACAGAGCTTGGGAGCCTGTTATCTCTGGCAGTGGCACTATGAACTAGTCCTTCACTGTTTACAGGGCAGCCCTGCAGGTCAGATCTAAGCACCCCACAGACTGTATCCACTCCCTGGGCCTTGAATTTGACACCCCTGCTGTGCATGAACTTTTTATGTATAATGAAATACACTATTATAGATTTGGCTTGTTGGAAGGTAATTTCTTATTTTCTAGCATGCCTAGCTCTGGCTTAAAAGCTGTAGATTTCACTGATAGCTGGCTAAGGTGATAATTATCTTCTTGTATTTTATAGCCAATTGTTTTTTAACCATTCAGTTTTATCAAACTCTTGGCAACTTTATACTAAGTGCTCTCCAAGCTACTGTGTCAAACACAGCTTCTTTCAGTTGTTACAGCCAATGTGTCCCTATATTTCTTTCTGGGTTTCTTGGCCTTACAGCCGAGATTAGGATAAAAATTAAATTGCTTAGTATCAGATATGATTATGAATTGTTTGTCATCTGGAATTGGTTTAAAACATTACAGGTAATCCTCAACTTACAACAGTTCATTTAGTGACCATTCAAGGTCACAACGGCACTGACAAAAGTGACTTACAACTGTTTTTCACAGTTACCACCATTGAACCAGCTCCATGATGACATAATCAAAATTTGGATGCTTGACAACTGACTCATATTTATGACGATTGTAGTGTCCCAGGGTCATATGATCTCCTTTTGCAACCTTCTGACAAGCAAAGTCAATGAGGAAGCCAGAGTCATTTTAACAATCTTGTTACTAACATAACAATTGAGGGGATTCACTGTGGCAAAAGTGCATAAAATAAGTTGAAACTCATTTAACAAATGTCTCACTTATCAATAGAAACATTGGGCTCAATTGTGGTTGTAAGTTGAGGACTACCTATATTAAATTCATTGAGAAAAAAAAACTGAATACGTGTGTGTGTGTGTGTAAATTCATTCTGATCAAAATCACCAACTGAAATACTGTCATTTGGCTTCTGTTCTTCAATTTGTGCTTTCAGTTCAATAGTTTGTAGCAGACTGCCTTTGCACCATTTATGGCTTGATTTATAAAACCAGGCCTGCTCACAGACCTACAAATGTTTTTGCTAGAAACACCATATATGGTGAATGATGACTCCTGTCTCATAACTTCGAACAGGCCAATCTTTTTGTCTGTGTGTTTAGTAGCAGGGCAGCTTCCTGATAGCTATAAATAGAGCATCTTGGAAAAGGCAGCACTTGATACAGCTGGCTGTTATCAGCAGATATATGTCCTGCATCTTTGAGAGGAAGTGTGACAAGCCTACCACTGCCTCATCATTTCTCTTCCAGCACCATACAGTGTATATTGGCAGACTAAACAAAATGGTCCATAAAAAGGAATCAAAGCAAAACAAAAGGAATAATTTATTTTTAATGTGTTTCTGTAACTGAGAAGGCATTTTCTTTCCCATTGTATGAAATAAATTTTGCACTTCGACTGTAGCCATTTGTATAGATCACCTGAATAAAAATATTATAGTTAGAACCAATAGTTGCTTTTTCAACTACATAAAAGATGTTCTACAAACATGGGATGTTTTGCTGTATTTCCTTTGAATTATTCCGCAACTGGAAGAGGTATGCTCCAATATTGAGCAAGTTAAATTGGATCCATAGTCCCAATACCAGCCTGTTGATACGTAATCAGGATGGACTGAAATTGCCTCATGAGCCAAGGCAGATGCCCTATTCCAGCTAGAAAGATTTGCAGATGTTTCTGATCGAGATGGATTTTTCTGATGAAAATATGCTCCCATTTCTAGAACATGCTGCAGAGTTGTCTACGGAGATTTTCAGCCATCCAGGTCATGGTTGTCCCAAAGGTACTTTTTTAAAGAGGCAGCTAGACTTTCTGGTTTTTCTTTGAAGACATTTCACTTCTCATCCAAAAAGCTTCTTCAGCTCTGACTGGATGGTGGGGAATGGAAGGATTTATATTTCTTGCAGACAGCCGGTCATTTTCATTCTTGTAAAGAGTCATTGAGGCCACGTGGAGGTTTATCTGTATCCTCAGGGTCACCTGAGTAGTGCAAATGGGTGTGTGGAGCCTTCTTGGAACTTCTGAAAGGACTGTGTTGTAGACTGGAAATAGACGATATCGTATCCCTCCTCCTCTGTTGAGAAAGGGCTGTGCAATTTTGACATACTTGGCTTCTTTGACCCTCCTCTTTCAAGCCAGCGGTCCTCTCTGTCCAAAATGTAGAGTTTGCTGTCTTCAAAAGAGTGGCCTTTTGTCTTTTAAATGCAGATGGACTGCTGAATCTTGTCCTGATGGGTTTGTTCTCTTACGTTGTGCCATACGTTTATGAAGTGGTTGTTTTGTTTGGGGAGTCAGTTGGAGCTGAAGAAGCTTCTTGGATGAGAAGTGAAACATCTTCAGAGAAAAACAAGCAGGTCCAGTTGCCTCTTGAAAAAGCACCTTTGGGACATGCTGCAAAGTTGAGCAATAATGCATTTTTCACGCACATCATTTGACATGAATGATGCAAATGCTGGGCTGTTGTTCCATATCCTTGGCCATCAGATTTATATATGACAGATTGGAGTGGGGTCATCTTCAAATAATGTATCTGATATACTCCTTCTATAATAAGCATAAATGTTACATACTATAGCAAAAAAAAAAAGAGAGAGAGAGCAGCCTGCTGAGTAACAATTTGATACAACCTAAAATGAGACCTGCTTGAGATCTTCAACATCCAGTTAAGAAAACGTTTTACTAATAAGCATAAGATACGACATCTTTACAGCTTAGGGCAGTGATGGCAAACTTTTTATGGACTGAGTGCAAAAACCACAAGGTGCACATGTGCCAGAAACCCGAAGACCAGCTGGCCACTGGGAGGCATGGCATCACAACACTGGCAGCTCTTCAAGAAGTGAGATCTTTTTCTTTCATGAGCTTCTGTTTTGTCGTATGTAGAGAAACTTCTGTTTCCCTGAAAACAATGGCAATATATGCCACGGAGGAGTGTGGTGGAGCTGAGCTGGGGTGACAGCGCACGTGCCCACAGAGAGGGCTCTGAGTGCCACCTCTGGCACGCATGCCATAGGTTTGCCACCACTGGAATTTTATATTTTAACTAAACAAAGCAAACTACATTGGGAGACCCATTACACAAATACTTCAAACAATGCAGAAAATATTGTTTTCATGCCAGAGAACAAGCGACAGTCAGTTTTGACCAGAGATAAAAATAGAAATGTTTGAGTAGCTATGATTTTATATACCAATGGGCAACCTAATTTGGGAGGCTAGTGAGGGAGGAATATGTAAAGTAGAATACTGTATGTGTCTCCAAGCTACTAAACAAGCTCAAAGCTGCTTAATGGTGATTCAGTCAATGTCACTGTTAGAGACTGTTTAACTAAAATCATAAGACAGCAGGGCTGTCTGAATGTAAGTCTTGGCTTGGTACCAAATTAATACAAAAGCAGTTTAAACCAGTTTTATAGAATAAAAAAAAAGTTGAATCCTATCTTTGATCCTACTTTCCTTGAAGCTGCTATGTTCCAACTATTAGAAACTTCAAAAGAGACCTAATTGCCAGTAGAAAAAAATAAATGTAACAATGGAAGGGAGAAAATAGTGTCCAACTCTTAGCATCCTTCAGCCTGATTCATGACAGCAGCAACTGTTGGGAAAAATAATTAGCAACATCTAGAAGGACATATGTTCCTCATCCTTATTGTATCTTGTTTGGTAAGAAGAAAACCTACTGAAAGAAAATGTGAAGGTTGATGACATGAAAAGCATTTGTAACACACTAGCATTGCTTTCTTTATATTATTTCAAGGCAGTCTTCCTTGAAGATGAATCTCCCTCATGCAGATGAGTTAATACAGGTAGTACTTGACTTATAACAGTTCATTTAGTGACCATTCAAAGTTACAACGGTATTGAAAAAAGTGACTTGTGGCCATTTTTCACACGACCATTGTAGTGTCCCTGAGATGATGTGATCAAAATTTAGACACCTGGCAACTGGTTCATATTTATGACGTGTCCTGGGGTCTTGTGATCACCTTTTGCAAACTTTGCCAAGCAAAGTCAATGAGGAAGTCAGATTCACTTAACAACTGTGCCACTAACTTAACAACTGTAGGGATTTACTTAACAACTGGGGCAAAAAAGTTCATAAAATGGAGCAAAATTTACTTAACAAATGTCTCCTTAACAACAGAATTTTGGGGCTCAATTGTGATCATAAGTCAGGGACTACCTGTATATGGATTAATGTTCAATTTGGAAGCAAATACCCTGGATATATATTTTAAAAGACTGCATAATCTAAATAAGGCTATTTTAGTCCTCAGCCCCAACATATGTATACATTAAGCCTGGATAATATAATCTATTTCAAACTGTTTATTTGTTATTAATAGCCTTGTTTATTGCTTCATGAATGTCCCTTATCCACAAAAATGTGGATATACATACATTTTTAAAAATAACTTTCTTAATTATTAATAAAAAATTTAAAAAAAAAATAACTTTCTTAGAAATGTACTCATTAACATAGTTCATCTAAATATAACCACACTAAACATTTTTATGGTGAAATATACAAAAATACACAAAATCCAAACACTCTGATCCTATAGTCTCCTACAGAAACAGATCATGGCAGTATCTTTTGGAATTCATAAAGATCATAAACATACTGATAGAGATGATCCTTCATGTATCTGGCAGAAAAATGAGATTAAGGTGGAACCCAAAACGCTAAATCTGTGCTGGTTTTAGTAATTTTAAAATAATGACTGTGCATGTGATGAATAAAATTTGATTTGATTTGATAATGTTAAAACTGCTTTCAGAATATGTTTAAATAGTTTTAAATAGTTTTTGGTATACATACGTATGTTGTAAAAAGCAGAGGAAAGAGTGAATGGAATAGTTTTAAGCTAATATTAGAAAAGAATTCATCAACAAGATATTTTTAAAAAAAACATTAAAATAAAACAAAAATGGAAAAGTCCAATGCTTTTGAGTCTGATTGAATGCGGAGAAACTAAACGATTCCCAATATAGTAGTCTTCAAGTTATAATCATAATAGAGCCTGCCCATTATGATCATAAGTTGTGACAGTCGTAAAGAAGGTCATCACTTGACTTGATTTTGTGACCTTTTTGGCAGATATCATTAAGGCAACCATATGGATTGTTAAGTGAAACCATACTCATTGTTCACTATGAGGCAGTTTTGCCAAAACCCAGAAGTAAATGCCAGTTTTCAGCAAAAACATTATAAAATTATGGTCACGTGACTGCAGAGAGGGAGCTCAGAAATTTGAAACCCATTTATAAATACCTTTTGAGGGGGATTATCACAACTTGAAGTTATGGATCAGAGTTAGATCTTTAGAGAATCAGGATTCTAAATTAGTGTCCAAGATGCTGGTCCTATCCCCATTACTCTGGCTGGAAGCTTTAAAGAATTGAGTTGGGCTATCTAATGAGATAGTATGTTAATGTGGAACAACACTATGAAATCTCATTTATAAAAAGTGTAATATAGTCATGGTTTGTAGAACCAACATTTTATTCAATATACTTTAAAGCCCTGCAACATTGTACTATGTCTATACTTATACCTAGATTCTATCATTATCAGCTATTATTTGAGAAATGGAAATAATGCATGCAATAATAAGATATATAACCTTTACATCTATTACAGAAAACAACTACCTATGGGATTGGAACTTTTGTAAACCAATGCTTTGCTCAAAAGACACACCAAACAAAAATATCTTTCTGGGCTTTTTGGACAACAAACATGACAGACTAAAGAAATTGGATGGATATCTTATTGCAATTGAAGTATTCATATTGAAACAGCTCTGCAGAGAAAATATAAATTTTAAATGTTTGTGTTAGATAAATGCCCACATTAGTCTCAGGGTAACACAATCTTCTCCCAAAATTTCTATAGTAAGTGACTTCATAAGTTCTCTCCAGATGCATTGGGCAACTCCTAGAATGAGACTTCTGGGAAACACAGACTGATGTTTAGTTTCCACTTAATTTCCCCTTGGATTTCAACTGATAAATATACCTTTTTATTTTAGTATTGCATATTGTCAAATTTACACATTGGAATAATGTAGTGTAGTGATTCTGTCTTCACTTGTGTGATTTATAAACACAGGCTTCATGTTTTATCATGTGCTGTGGGTATGTTGGATGGTCCATGTGTTCAGATTATGTGCATAAAGGCCAGGAATACTCCAAGTTTACATAAATGTAAACAACCACAGCAACAACAAAGCCCCAAGAACCTATCTATAGTTAGAATATTATGTGATTACATTATGAAAAGGAAATCCAGGATACTATACATACACATTCTTAGATAGGAGCTAAAAGCGTAGTTGTTGCAGGCAGATATAATGCATCTGGCCCTCAGAACGCAAGCAAGTTACTGCTGTCATCTATTCCCAGATGACTGATACTTGGAGTGGTTGCCATTCTTCCATGCTGGAACTAAAAAGCCTTATATGGTAACGCCTGAGCAGACTTAAGCACTCTCAAGTGTTCCTCGGTGTTAGAAATCCTTTGGGGAATGCATAGCATACTCCTGGTAAAGATTACAGCATATTTTATGGCAACCCTTCATAGAAACAGCACAGATAGTGTATCTTTAAATTTCAAAGTCTGTGGGCTACCTTGTCAGAAATAGAACAGTGTTTCATTCCTGTTTATTTGCCTGCTGGATGGATGGGATAACTCATTCACCAAAAACATGAGCTGAAATCTTGAACATAAGTATGAGTATTCTATTATTACTTTCAAGGAAGTTCTCAAAAAAGCAATATCGCACTAAGCTATCATCACTTGTTTTAAGAAGTCACAGATTCAGTTTCATTTGTGGAGATTTCCAAGTAATAAAATGGGATGAGAAAAAAATATCACTGAAATTATTCTCATTTTATGTGCTTTCAGGAACACAGTTTTTGAATGCTATTTTCATTTTCTTCCCCTAAAATGCTATAGATATTCAACATACAAATGATGAATTAACCTGATCTCAAAAATTTGAAGTTAATGACATTTATCCAGCCAGTTTCAGTGAAAACAGTCGTTGAATGGAGGATTTAGGCAACATTTGCTGTGAGTTTACTAAAGTTAAGTTAGTGCAGGGATCAGGAATCTTTTCTGTGTCTTCTAAATGGGACAGGAGTTACACTAATGTCAAATAAATAGTTGAGTAGCATCATTAAAGAAGGGATGCCAAAGGAGGGACAAAATGAAATGTGAATCACAAAAATTAAAATATTTTTAATTTATTTTAATTAAATTTAATTTTAATTGTTGATTTGTCATGCAGTGAGTTGGCTGTGGCAAGTTGACCCTGGCGAATTGGCTGTGTTGAGTTGTCCCATTCTGCCTTTAGTGTCCTCCGTATAAAAATAGCCCTGGCTGAAGTCAGACAGCATTCATTTTTATTAAAATTCTTTGCATTTCTATCTCCGAGTCTTAGAAATGTAAACCCCATTTATACTAAAATCTTCATTATATTCCTTAAAATGTTGTATAATTTGCAAATTTATTAAAACCCCTTTTTTGTTCTTCCTTGTTGATTTAATCTAGCCACTGAGAAGTATTGTAAATGACCACAGATAAATTTTAAACAATCTTGAACGCTATTGTATTTCACGTTCATCACTTTTTAAAAAATGACAAATCCCTGACAAAGTTTGAAGGGCAGTAAAAACATTCTTACACAGTTTACAATTTTGCCCAGTCACAGATAGTATGCTTTGAAAGGTATCTGCTTCAAAAGACATCCCGATGTTGAGGATAATTCTAAGAATGAGAGGCCCAATTGAAGAATGGATTCATCCTCTACAGAAAAGGATTTACAAGCCATTTGTGCATCCAGCTGGTAACATTTTTATGTAACTTAGAAAGCCACTCTAATATTACACCGATAGTCAACACCAATCTGGTCTGCATACGCTTACAAGTTCAACCATTTTACTTTGTGAAAAGCTACCAATTTTTTGCTAGCAAAAGGTTTAACCAAATAGGAACAAAATATAAAATACATTTTAACATAAATTAAGGACTCTACAGATTCTGCTTATTTACTTAAAGTAAAATATTTCTCCAAATATACTTTAATTTCTTATACTAATCTAATTATTCAGATAATAAAATATCCTATATTCTATTCAGCCTGGTATAATCAGAGAAAAATGAATAATATTTTGTAGGAGTGTATCCAAGTGGATAGTTAACAGTAGAATTACAACACACACATGCACACATATGCATACCTATAGATATATGCCACTTTACAACTGTCTTTTTTATCAACTATTCAAAGTTACATTGGAAATTTAAATGTTGAATCCTCTCTGTGAAGATTGCTGCAATGTCCCTACAGTTGTGTAATTAACATTTGAGGACTTTGCAACTGGTGGGTGTTTACCACTATCATGGTGTCCAACAGTTACATGAGTACCATTTGTGTATTTCACAGTGGCTTCCAACAAGCTAAGTCAATGGCGACATGTATGTATCACATATAAATCCAGTGAAAATGTCAAAGAACCATAACAATGTGTATTTGGAGGCAGTCTGTTTTACAGCACCTAAAAATAGTCCAATTATGAGGAGATGGGTGCATGATTTGTCACCAGAATTTCTATGGCTCATAAGGGGCAACACAGAGTATCAAATATCTTTGTTATGGTCCTCTGGCTAGGACTTCCTCTACTATTCCTGATGTAGCTGTGAGTCCAGGACAACTCTCAAGTTTCTAAAATAATCTTCATAAAACCACTCATTAACACAACCCTAAACAACTTTTTGTGTCTCAAATGTAAACATTCTCGTTTTATAATTTTCACCTGTATTTCTCATTTAAAAATGCATAGGAATTGCAAGTAAATGTTCACAGTCCATTTGCTTATGTGCCATGAAATCAGTGTTGACTCTTAGCAACACATACTGTAGGTAGAAGTTTCTCCATGACTATCTGTCTCTCGCCTGGTCTGCAAGGAGAAAACAGAATTGTATATAAAATATTATTTTATGGATTTTACACTAAAATGAAAATATATTTTAGAATTTGTTGCATTTGTTACATTTGTTGCAGAAATGTAATATATAATAAAAATACTATATAAAAATTGCAAGTCAACAGTGACGGGCAAGTGAGCTGGAAGGAGTTTGGACCTGGATATAGTTTCCTCCCGTCCAATTCCATAGCTACAATATTTTGGGGTTGCACAAAGAAAAACCATAATAAAAGTTAGAAATGTCATTGCATTTTTCATTTCTATTCAGTCTATTCCTGGCAGAGCTTATCAGTGTGCTTAGAACGTGCATTAAGATTATTTGACTGCTCAGAGAAATCAATTTTTGTTATCAAATGAAAAGCCACTAGGGGAAAAATGCTGCTCATAATCAGCTTTTAATAGAAGGTTCTTGACTGAATAGGTGCCTTCTGATTTTATATACAGAAGTTAACACATTTTCAAAAAGTTTTCCCTAGAAATCATTTCTTCTTCTTTTTTCTAATGACAATATAACCAATGACTTAGTAATTCTGGTCACTGTCTAGAACTTAATTTCTATATGAACAACTTGGTCAAAAACACTGAGAACGGTTTTTAGCAGTATAAAATTAGAAAAAAAAAGAGATAAGAAAATGTATATACTGATCCATGGAAATTGGTAATAATAAGTTTGTGATTTTTCATTTATCTTATGATTTGCCCATTTTACCAAAAAAAATCCGTATTAGAAATTTATTCCACATAATTCTGGAGCTCTACATTCCTTGAAAAGATATTTATAAAATTTTGATGACTTCCATATGTTTCAGCTGGGAATCCAAGTAATGCAAAGCTTTTGCAAAAGGAAGTTTTTATAAAAAATTCTCAAAGTCTACAGACACATAAAACAGTGATCCATAGCTGACTAACAAATGTGGAAGGTCTGTTTATGGTTTGCTGTTGTGCCATTTTACCCTTTGCTAATTGCTCATGGGATTATTGTAAACTGGAAGAAAGAACTACATGTAGCTTTTGTTTCAGCATGTGGCAAGAAAAACCTTTGTATCTGTTGCTAGATGAAATCAGAAAATTGGAACTGCATGCTACTCATATCTGCGAGTGTCTGACTTGTAGCATCCAATCAGATTTCTGTCCACCTGTGAACTAATAAGTCATTTGTGCCTTGATTACTCGCCTTGGAAGTGTTCTACCTGCTTCAAGCTTCAACTTCAGGTTGTGATGGGGGGGGGGGGGACTGTGCTGCAGAGGTCATAAGTATGAGTGTTCATAAGCATTAGTTTCAAGCGCACACACTGCTTATCACAGGTAGTTAAACTCCACAGAAAAGGTATAATTATAGATTACTTTATTTTTCTTCAGGTATTCTCAATCAACAACTTACAGTTACTGAAAGGATTCTTCTGAGGTATATAAAGTCTGTTCCTTTTCATGTAGGTGAAAAGAGGTACTTTCCATGCGGTTTGTGAGAGTAAAAATGGCCCCTGCCTTGAGGGGAAGATCCCAGCAAGATTACAATTTGAAAAGCCCCACTGGCCAATTAGAAACACCAATGCAATCACATGGCATAAAACTACATTTCCCAGAAGTCAATCTCTTAAGGGGATAGTTCTTAATTGCTAAACTATTTACCCCAATCAGCACAATGAGGATTGGTTGTAAATCACATTTTTCAATGCAGTTGTAATTTGGCAACAGTTGCTAAACAAATGGTTATAAATTGAAGATTAGCTGTAAAAGGAGATTTTGGAAATTAAAGTACATAGGAATATATGAAATTTACTGGATAATGGCAATTAGAAGGGCTCAACTGGACCACAAACTAGCCAATAAATGATGAGAAATGAGAAATCCAGGGACTATGTATTAAACAAATAAATACTATCCTGTTAAGGCATGTTTTATTTTATTGTACCTTGCTTTAGTATCCCTCTTCAGAGAAAGTGGAATAGAAGCAAAACAAATATTTAAACAACAATTATATAAATAAATTATCAAACAAATAATAGCACTAATAACATTGTTTTTACATGGTCTCTTTGAAATAGTTGAAGACTCATTATTATTAAAGATCATGACCAGTCCTATCTTCAAACTGTATAAGGTGATCACTTCAGTTATTTTGAAAAGGCAGCCCATTTTTGGTTATGTTCCAAAAATATATATGAAATACAAAAATGCTTTCATTGCTGTATATTATAAGACAAAGACACAGGGATTTATGGAATTTCTGTCCTCTGATTATACTATTTGCTGCTGCAAACCAACAAAATTAAATCCTTCTAGTTACGCTGGGTGTGAAAGAAAACAACTTAGGAAGAATTTTAGACCAAACTTCTGAGTTTCCACATATTCCTAGATTGACATTTTAATCTTTTATATTAAATTTGGGATTGAATCAAAATAAGCACTTAATTGATCATAGACTGATTCACAAGTATGGCAACTGATTACTAAAAAGAAATGTGATTTTCATCTTTCTCGTAATCTTGTGCTTAATTCTCATTCATTTCATATGGCTTTCATTAGCGTTGTCCCAAAAAATATTTATGGCATAGTATACAATTTAGATGACCTCTCCTCAGAAAGTAAAGAGAAAGGCCTGCAGTGAAATTTAATGTAAAGCAGTCTAGAATTTCAGTGGGTATTCTCCCCCTTCCCATAAAATATTTCGGACTGTTATTTACTCACTCACTCACTCACTTATTTACTTACTTACTGCCTAGAATCTGTCATGCACATAACTCATCTCTTTGGTTATTGCATCAATAGATTTGGGAGCAATTGTTTTTATTTACAAATGAGTGTTTAAAAAAAGATGAAATAAATAAGAATAAATAAGAGCAAATAGTCAGAAATAAATTAACTGAGGCAAAAAATATGCTTCACTGATTTCCACAGCAGAAGTCTGGATAAAAAAAGACAGAGAAGATGGTGGATCAGATGTAGTACTTTTCTAACTCTACCACAGAACTGAAAAGATTAGTGGTGGGAAGTACTGGAAAAATCACTAAAAGGAGACAAGCTCTAGCCCACCACACAGAATAAATAGGAACAAGCAATCCTTAAAAACAGTTCTAAGAAATTGAGACTGGAGTTGAGGAAGGAAAAATAAAAGATTTCCCACAATGACCAGACAGAGGCTCAGTATTGGCAAAGTCCTTTACCATGTGATCTGCCCACACTAGGGCCAAATAACTAGCATTTTACTTGAAATGAAACACAGATTTCAATAGGAAATGTTAAATGAAACATATAATTAAAAGGGAGCTTCACCTTTGTACCAACTGCATGTATCTGCTTCATGAGTTGGAGCTTCTGTGGTCACTCCCCAAGAGAATTTAACCTTTTCTTTCTTTCTGGAAAGCAGTTACATGGTTCTTGGCCAAGATGTGGGCAGTTCTGAGCCTCAAGGACCAAGTGAAACAGACCAGAGGGCTAAGATTCTTAGGATCTTTAGTGTTGCAAGAGTTGATAACAGAAAATAATTTTCTCAACCACTTCATACTTGGCATAAGAATTGACCAACAATAGCATAGCCTCAGAAGTCTACTCAGAAAGGAATTAGATATTTTTGGAGTACATCATGGAAATAGGGCATCTACACCAAAAATGTTTGGCAGCATTAGAGAAATTGCTGGTTTTGGGATTGGGCTCAGGAATATTTAAAACTAAGTTCTGCAGCGTAAATTTAAAGCCAGAAAAGACACTCATAGGCCAAGAAGCATGTGTACCATTAGCAGCACACATCAAGTGGGTATCAAGGAATGTGAAAACAGCCAAAAAAGGAAACCACACAATGACAGTTGCTTTTTCCATAATAGATGAAGTTGCAAGCAAGTCAGCTAAAAAATTCTATTATTCTTTACCACAGTTTAAGTAATGGAGTAATTAAACAAACACACATGTTCCATTATGTTGCCAGAAAACAAAATAAATATGCCAGAGTGAATAGCTACTTTAATACTGGCCTCAGAGTGGGATACACTATCATACACAGGACCTATAAGCATGCATGGAAAGCTATCTGTGGGTTGCTAGATTCAAGAAAAAAAATCTATTTACATTATTTGTTTATTGCAAACCTTTCCATAATACCAATCTGAATATTTTGGATATTCGGATTGGTATTATACAACAATATAAAAATAATACAAAAAGACCTCAATGTATTTCTTCATTGTATTTACTTTAGCTCATAAGCCATTTCAACCAATTCTATGTGATTTATATACTGGATTTACAGCGAAAAAAAGAGAACCTGTTTAGTGTAGTGGTTAATGTGCTGGCCTAGAAATCAGTCCAACTCACCTCATAAAGTTGTTGTGGTGCGGAAAAAGGTAGGAAAAAGGAGTAGTGACATGTTTGAAATATTTTTTCATCATAACATTCCAAGGATCAAAAATCCAGAAATCTTAGAGAAGGGGGCTATCATATCATCCCTCCAAATCTTCTGTAACAGTCAGGTTTTAATGGCATAATAAGTTTCCTAAACTCCAACAACATTCCTGTCAAAATTAGACTGGCACAAGCTTCAAATTGGCCCTTCCAGGTCCTACAATGTCGATTTTTTTAAACCATCAGCCACGCTTTCTAAGAATGATGGGTGTTGTAGTCCAAAGCATGTAAAGGACACCAAGTTATGAAAGACTAATTTAAAAGCTCCGTTCAAAAAAGGAGTTTGGAACTTTCATGTTCTTTCTACATTGTTCTCATTCTTCTTCTACGTTGTGTAAAGTGTTAGAATTATTAGATCCACCAAGCAGACTTTTGGAAATTTCTTCATTGGAACCAATAAAAACTGAGTAATATACCTGGCCCTTGTTTATTCTTTTTAAGGCAAAAGCAGGAGGAAAGGGGCAGAAAATGAATAAACTTTGGAAAGCATTTTAAACCATTCTTCATTCAGAGAAATCTATCTGTATGAATTGATTATGTATTAAGAGGTGTGGTAGCTCAGTGACTTAATGACACTGGGGATGATCTTTGCTCCAATGATTCAAGCCCTAGCACTGCATGTTGGGGTGAGCTCCTGTCACTTGCCTCAGCTTCTGTCCACTTAGCATTTCGAAAACATGTTCTACATGTAGATAAATAGGTCCCACTTTGTTGGGGAGATTAATTAGTGTTCCATGCAGGCAGGTAGATTCCTGCTTGCTCTGAACCTTACCGATTGTGGTGCCCATTTACAAGGTGGCTCTGGAGAGGGGAGGGGGCCTAGGATGATGGTGCAGGAAAAGCCACTCGTATTTTTCATTGGTGCGTAGCTACGTAGTTCACCCTCCTGTGGTACACATTGGGAAGTGTGCGAGCTTGTCCTACAACAGAGCTGGTAAACTGGCAGCCAAACTACTACTCTGCAATAGCATTGTGATCTCCTGGATAATGTAACAACGCCATACAACAACAGTGACAATGACAATTATAATAATATTGTATGTTGTTCCTCACACTGGTAAAAAACCCAGCAGTTACCAAAACAATGAACAAATACAGACTGTCGCAGCTTTACAAAAACAAGCAAACTTACAATGTTTATAGAGATTCTCAGTCATCCAGGTCATGGTTGTCCCAAATGTACTTTTTAAAGAGGCAACTGGACTTTCTGGTTATTATTTGACGACATTTCACTTCTCATCCAAGAAGCTTCTTCAGCTCATTCCCTATCATCCAGTCAGAGCTGAAGAAGCTTCTTGGATTTCTCCAATTTCTCCACATTCTGAAGCCGCATCTTTTCCTCACTTTCCTCCCATACATGCCGCTTCTCTTTTATGACATCTTGCCTGATGAAGAGATCTGGAGGCCTTGAAAGCCTACCAATTCTTCAATTTTTCTTTTTTCCTGAGAATTGCATTAAGATGAGCCCACCTTAAGAGGAAGAGATGGTAGGAAAGCTCCTCCACAATTCGCCTCTATGACTTTCCCAGGCAAGAATGCCTTGCTGAAGGAACATTTTTTAAACCAGGGAGGGAACCAAATGAATTATTACAGGGCAGGAGATGGTCTCCCTGTCATCCTCCCACAGGGCAGGCCTCCTCGGGGTGCCACCGTTGGGCGGATGTCGCCTGACGGCCCCGAGGGTTCGAGCCTTCTCTGTGGCTGCGCCCTCCTTATGGAACGAACTCCCCCCTGAGATTCGGACCATTACTGACCTCCGAGCTTTCTGACGTGCGTTGAAAACCCTTCTCTTCCAGCTAGCCGGCCTGGCCTGACACCTCAGGGCTATTTTAATACGTTAGTCTAATTTTAAAATTTCATAATTTAACTTAGTTTTTTAACTTTTAACTGTGATTTTTAAATTATCAGCTCATTTTAACTGGTTTTTTTAGATTTTGTTTATGTGTTTTTTACTTGCTGTACACTGCTCCGAGTCCCTAGGGAGAGGGGGTGGTATATAAATTCAATAAATAAATAAAATAAATAAAATCCTTTCTCTACAGTTTAAAAGTGGTATAAAAAACAAATCACTAGACGCGCTAAAACAGGAGGGGAAGGTACTTGCTCAAGTATACAGATAGTTCTCAACTTACAACAGTTTATTTAGTGACCAAAGTTAGAACCGCACTGAAACAAGGTGTCTTATGACCATTTTTCAGTTCAGCATCCCCATGATCATGTGATCAAAATGCAGATGCTTGGCAACTGGTTCATATTTATGACCGTTGCTGTGTCCTGAGATCATGTGATCCTCTTTTGTGACTGTATGCCAAGCGAAGTCAATGGGGAAGCCAGATCCACTTAACCACCAGGTTCCTAACTTAACAACATCGATCCACTTAAACCAGGGGGTGAGCAACTGGGACCCCTTTACAACCTGTGGACTTCAATTCCCAGAATTCCTCAGACAGCATAACTGGCTGAAGGATTCTGGGATTTGAAGTCCATAGCTCATAAAGGGGCCACAATTGCCCACAGTTGCTTACTTAAACAACCAAGGCAAGCAAGGTCGTAAAATGGGGCCAAACACACTCCACAAGTGTCTCACTGAACAACAGACATTTTGGAACTCGACTGTGGTCGTAAGTCGAGGACTACCTGTACTTTACCGCAGGTTCGCCTCCCTTACCGTAAACACAAAGCAAAGGGCAGAGAGCCGCAGAGGAGCGCGTCGGGCCGGGCTCCCGACGCTTGGTGAAAGGATACACGCGGGAAGCTCCGGGGAAAGAGCTTCGTTGTCCTTGTTTTCCCCTCAGGGAGAGCCCCGCGCAGAGAGCGGTACTACGGCCGCGAGACTGGGGAAATACCCTCTTGTCGGCTCCCCGCGTCGGGCTGCGCCGTCGCCGCGCCTTTTCGGGCAGGTTTTGATTACTACAGACTCCGCCGACGTCCAGCCTCCTTGATGTAAGCGAGAGCGCTTCCAGAGGAGGAGCGAGCGCTGTGAATCGTCAAGGCGGAGAGGAGAGAAAAGGGGGTGGGAAAGAGAGGGGAAGGGAGAGGGAGGGAGGGAGGGACAGAGAGCTGTTCAACAATGCCTGTTTAATGTATGTATTTTTGAGAAATGTCTCTGCTAGGCACTGCCTACAAAGCTAACATTTTCATTGAAGTTTGAAGTTTCATTGAAGTGAGGATTACAAAAACGAAATCTAGACAAAGTCAGACATAAGTTGTATCTGCACAATGTTCAAAAGGAACACATGCAGTAACAGCCCTTGTATCAGTGGATGAGTCAAAAAGTCACAGAAGACTTTCCACCAGTAGAGGGAACCCTCATCCAGCATTTGCAAACTGAATAGAGCAACAGCTGACCTTGAAAAACTACAATCATTCTGTGGTTCTGTTTCATTAGTTGTTCCTTTTTAACAATTTAATATGACTTTAGAAAAACAGAAATTCTAACCTATGATGCATTTCATTCTGTTAAAAACAATACTATGTTGTTTTTGGGTAGTCCCAATTCAATATAACACCATTCTAAATACTGTGGGATCAATGCCACCAAGTTCCAACAGTGGACAATTTCTGTTCACTTCATTGACTGTACCAAACTCCAGCCTAAGATATCCTTCCAAAATCAAAGAATATTATTTTAATTCTGCAATAATTTTATTTCAAACATAGAATCAGATGATGCCTTCAATTTGTAGTCTCTCCGTATGCACTGCCTTTCTCCATTGATTGTGAAGAGGCAATCCACAGATTGGGAAAAGTACCCGTCATTCATAGATCACGTGACTGAGTAAAAAGTATAAAGGGACCAGGCCCGCCCTCCTGTCCCAGTTTCTTACTCAGTCATCGATCACCGAACTGAGAATTACCTCTCCGCAATCAATCAATCCAATCGAATATACTGAAAATACAGCTAATCAAACTGTGAGTGTGGAATCATCCTTAACAAAAAAGGTTTTACCCAGGCCAAGAGTTTAATTACCTCAACACTAATAAGCTCGGGGGAGGAGAGGCTGGCAGTTTTAATCCTGTCAGGACACGTTAGGAGAGAAAAGCCAGCCTTTTTCCAAACGCCAACAGCCGTTCTGGAAAGGCTCACGCGTTCAGCAATGAGCCCCTTTTTTGATTATTTCCTGCTTGCTTCTTCCGCTCTCAGCAATGATCGCAATCAGCCTCCCGATCATATATAACTTTCCCAGCTGTTCAGGCTAGCTGCCAATTATTTTGAAACCTCCGCTGCTTCGCTCGGGCTGATCTGTCAATCAGCCTTCGTCCATCTCCTCCCTCACCCCCACCCCAGGGCTTCGTCTGACGAGCCCGTCTCAAAGTTGAATGTGCAAGGCAGTCTTCTTTCGAGAGGAACAAGCACAAGAGCGCTGCTCCCAGGAGACAAATTTCTTAATCGGAATGGAGTGCAGCCGAGCCCCGGCGACAGGGGCGGTCCCAGCTGCCATTTTAGGGCCGTTTTCTTCTCAGATTAAACAGAATAATGAGTGGCAGAGAAGGGGACTGGGAGCGTGGCGTTACCGAGCGACGGATCCCACGGCAAGTCCTGAGACCTTACCGAGGATCAGGGCGATAATTAGAATACTTCAGCGCTCTTGACAGTGTCACTTCTGGAGAATCCCTACATCATCAGCTCCAGATGGCTCAAGTGGCCGCCATTTTGAGGGGGCAATTTTGGCGCCAAAAATAGATGGCGGCCATTTTGTGTGGCTGAACTTTGACTGAGGCCTAGTTACCAACTGCTCAAGGCCTTCTTCAGTGCAGGGCCTGCTC
>JAEANM010002332.1:0-24842 GCA_017656035.1 Myanophis thanlyinensis | reverse complement strand
ATTCATTCATTCATTCATTCATTCATTCAATTTATATACCGCCCCTCTCCCAAAAAGGGACTCGGGGCAATGTACAACTGTCTAAAAACAATAAATTAATAACAATTTAAAAACAAATTAAACAAAATTAAATGGGTGGTTGAATAAGAAATTTAAAATTATAAAATTTAAAAAACTAATTTAAACCCCCCCTTAATTAGTACTAGGCCAGACCGGCCTGTTGGAACAAGTGAGTTTTTAATGCGTGCCGGAAGGATCGCAGGTCTGCAATGGTCCGGATCTCCGAGGGTAATTAGTTCCAAAGGGAGGGTGCCCCCATAGAGAAGGCTCGAACCCTTGGGGCTGCCAGACGACAATGTCCAGGAAATGGATCCCCACGGAGGCATATAAAAAGCTTCCAGTTTTTGACTGCTGAGAACAGTGTTTTTATTTTACATCTACAGTTCCCCATTTTTATTGAATGACTGCATCTTTTCAGACAGTCTTTCCAGTGGCTTCAAATATAGTCATATTATCACTTGGTGGCTTCAGGCTTTTAATTTTTTTTTACATAACTGAGCAAGTAATATGGTTTGTAGATCAGAAGGTATTGTCAATTCCATTAGCTAGAACCATAATATCATATCTTTGGAGTTTTATATGCCTGGTGTGCATTCTGTGGAATCAATTATCTTTAGACTCATCATTTTACACTTAATAAAATTGTTGAAATAATTCAAAGTAACTATATGCCACTCTAAAGAAAACATCTTGACTTCTAGAGATCTAAAGATATCATCAGGAGTTTTTTAATTTCTATATAGAAAATAATGGAGATGGAAATATTAAATTGGCTTTTGATTTTGTATCATTTTATATAGTAGTCAGCAAAGTTGATTATGCAAGTTAATATTAGCTTATAAAACCAGACTTCTTGTTATTGTTTTGTTTTGAGAAATAATTTGATTTCAATTTCTATATATTTTATTTTGCATACGATACATTATAATTTGTATTATACATCTTATAAAATGTTTAACTATAGGTAAAAAAAAACCTATATTATTATCATTACCAGTTAATTAAATGTGAAGCTTTTTTTGATTACTTAGGAGAGAACACGCCAAGGAACTCACTGGGCAAGATGGCTGTGAAGAAAGAAAAATGGAAAATGAAGTATTATCTATAAATGAAACCAAAGGTAGCTGTTGTTTCATGCTATATGTGCTGAACCAAAGTTTTTCTAGTGCCACAAATTAATACTTTAAATTGGTTTTATGGAATAATTTCATTAATGAAGCATTTTATGAAAAATCAGAGCGACACTAGGTTGCCTTAGAATCACCTTTAGGTGATTCAGGCCATGTCCCCCTGATTTCTGCTATGGAGTTTACAATGGCAAAAAAAAAAATCAACATATAAGTAAACATAAATAATGATTAATATTAAGTGACTAAAGATTGAATTTACTTAACTATTTTTTATTTGAAGATGTGGGATTATTTTAAATCCCAAGGGACTCTAGGCAGTTTACAGAATACAGACATGCTAACAAAGTAGGTGATGTCATCATCATCTTTATTATCATCAAACTGGTAGTTGTAGACAAAGAAAGAATGCAGAATTCAATCTGTAAAAAAGGAATGAAAAGCAGGCTCACATAGGAGAATGTAGAGGTAAAGCTTTCATTTGTGTTAGATGGCTTGTGAGTGACCACCTATAAGTTGCAGTGAATTGTTCTGCCTGGACTAGTGTGTGTTGGGTTTGTGAAACTGGCATTTATGGACCACCATAAAAATGAGATAAATAGAAGAAAATATTACACTGGAATACCCAGTGAGAAATTTAAGTTTGGGTTTAAAAAAAAATGACAATCACAGCATTTATATAGACGCCCATCTCTGGAAGGTTTCTAGAGAAAAATTAAAATAACCTAAAAGCCATATTAAAACTATTAAAACAAAAACAAAATTATGGCACCAAGTCAAGCTTCCACTTTGTGCAATCTCCTCATCTTATCCCAGTGTTTGCAGGACTTCCTCATATCCTCAGTGCTTTACAGAAGACTAGGAGAGTGCTCCATAGGGCAGATGCTTCCAAATGAAATGACACACTTCCTAGTTCCTATAAGATGGCAATACCTAAAGGAAGGGACTAGGAACATCCCACCTACCATTGGGAACTGAAGCAATGGTATAGTTTTTTTAAAAATGCAGAAAAAAATGATGGCTGAACAGTTTCCATTGTTTTTCATGGCAGTTAAGCACATAAGGTAGTTTAAACTGTGTCCAAGAAAATGTAATTAATGTATCTAGTCCAGAAATAATTAGTAGAAATTAGAGTATTTCTTATTCTCTATAGAATATTCATTAATTAATGCTATTTAGTAATAATAAAGGACTTAACTGGAGAAGAGCCTAATGCTGGAAACTATTGAGGACAAAAGAAGAAGGGGACAGCAGATAATGAGGTGGCTGGATGGAGTCACTGAAATAGTCAGGGTGAGCTTAAATGGACTTCAGAGGATGGTAGAAGACAGGACGACCTGGAGGAATGTTGTCCATCAGGTCACGATACGTCGGACGCAACTTCGCGACTAACAACAAAGTAATAATAATGGGCCAAATATGTTATACTGAACATACCTTTCCTTTACAAGTGTGATCATATCATATGTACAATAATAAAACTTGTTTTATTATTGCTTGCAGATAGCAAGGAAACCAATAGCAGAAGTTCCCATCTGCAACCAATCATTTTATCTTCCAAGCTCACTATTCCTGCATTTCCATTGCGGTGGGAACAACACAGTAAGCTGCTTCCTACAGTGGCTGGGATTCCTGCCAGTAAAGTTTCTAAATGGAGCACAGATGAGGTATGACTAAAATGGAATTTTCACTTTAAAAAACTGGAAATTTTTAATGGACATTTTTCTAAAGAATAAAAACCATGAAACAATGATTTATGGATTTAATTATTGAGAAGAGTACGGTAAGTATTAAATAAGGGGATGAAGGCATTTCTGGAAGATTTAAGAGGCAGGGGAGACAGTGGGGTTGTTAATAACTTTTGAAGAGAAGGTCGGAAGTCATTTTAGTTTCCTTAGTTTTCCTTCCTTCCTCTTCTCCTCCTTTGAACATTCTTATATATTTAAAAATATTTTTAAAAATGGAATTTTCATCAGCTAATATTGCTTGATAGAATTCTATTGGAATAGAATGTATCATAATCTATTGTGATGTTATACAGTATTCATTGCATATTTCTATTTCTCTTTAAATTCTGCCTTTTTATATTTTAGTAATGGTGCTGTTATCTATCATAATAAAGTAGGCTAGTACCTTTCTCAGGAGAAAGGTACTTTGTGTTGTCCTTTTTATTTACTTGCTAGATTTACGTTCAGCACTCAAGATGGCATAAATAGCATTCCTTCTATTTTTTTTTCCATTGAGACACAGCCCAGTGAAATAGGTCAGGCTGAGAGTGAGAGAGCACACTCAACTCCACTACTGACCTTCTATGTTGTCCCTCTGCTCCTAGAACCTCTGCAGCCACATACACTTTCTAAATACGCTTTCAAGAGAACTTGCTCCCATTTTATTTTTCCTCTATTACTATGATATAAGTGAGAGAATAGAGTTTTCAATGCTGGTTCCTTTGCCTTGAGTGTACAATCTCACAGAGGATCTGTGTTAGTGCTTTGGCTCTGCATTTGCCTCCTATGGCCCATCCTAACTCTCTGCAGTTCTGTTCCCAGACTTACTTGTTTTTTTTCCTGTCTATGAAGGCAACAGTTTTCCTTCTGTTTTTTCATGTTTTGAGTAGTAAACAGTTCGATCTTCTGACTGAAAGAATCATTTCATTTTGCTGGTGCCATAGATGTCAACATATAATCCATTCATTTCCTCTTTCATTGTATTCAGCTTTCTTATGTTCTTGCTTCTTAAATTCCATGTTTCCATCACAGTTTTTTGCAGCTTTGAATTTCTTTTCCTGGATGTCAGCAACAGCAACTAGAATGCCTGAAGGCTTTGTTCTAAGCTGTGTATTAATCAACATTAATTCTTGAAAAGATCCTCAGTGCTTTGAGGGCCATCCAACCTAGGAGGCCATCATCCTGCGGTGTCTCATCAGTCACTTTATTTCGTGTTATCAGTTTAATATTCTTGGTAAAATATAGGTTGGTCTATCATTGCTTTCTCCCATTCACTATGACTTTGCTATTGTCACTGAAGTGAGCCTCCATCTTGATAGTGATATTCCTATATTGCTATTTCTTGATATTGGTGCCTGTTTGTCTTAGCTGGGCAGCAGGGATGACCTTCATGGTTTGACAGTTCCCACTAAAAAAATTTACTTTTAAGATATACTCCCACTGTTCTTCGATCATTCATCCTAGGAATCCCACCATGCTATAGTGAAGCAGCATTGATGGAGTGGGATGGGCTAAGAGTCTAAATGCTAAGCAATCTTGCTTCATTGACATCATTTATATCAGTAAATTTGAAGAGGTGCGGAATGCATGATTTGTAGACAAAATGCTGTTACAAGAGCTCCCCAATTATTGTTGAACATAATTGACTCCAAACTTTGTTACTAAGCAAGGTAGTTATGTCCTATTTTATGAGCTTTTTTGCCAGAAGTGAGTGAATCGCTGCAGTTGTTAAGTGAATCTGGCTTCCTCATTGACTTGGGTTGTTAGAAGCTGGCTGAGAAGGTTACAAATTGTGATCACATGATTCTAGGACAGTGCAACTGTCACAAATACATGCCAGTTGCCAACTGAATTTTTGTCACATGACCATAAAGATGCTGCAGTGATCAAAAGTGAGAAAACCAGGCACAAGGCACTTTTTTCAGTGCCATTGTAACTTCAAATGGTCACTAAAAATTAATTATACATCAAGGACTTTAAAACAGAACTTAAAAAGGTTAGGTGGAGCTTAACCATTTAGACCAGGCATGTCAATCATGTGGCCCGGGGGCCACATGTGGCCCATTGCAAGTGCACCTGAGACCTACACAGACTGTTTTACACACCACCTTGGATCCTTTTTGAGCAGAAAGGCAGGCTAAAATATTTTAAATCAATAAATAAAATTAAGTAAGTGAGTAAGCAGGAAGGAGAACCCTACATGCTGTCTGAGTTCACTGTTGAAAAGGCAGTCTAGACATTAACAAATAAGCAAAAAGTCTTCCAAGGCTCCCCAGGCAAATTGCAAGAGAAACGCCTCTCCTCTGGAGCGACAGCAACGCTCTTTAGCTTGGTGAGAGGAGCTGGTCAGGTGAGGCCTGCGCTTGTAACCCAACCTGCGCCGCCGACGTGTGTTTTCTGTTTGTCCCACTGTCCCAAGAGCAAAATGGGCTGCCCCCAAGCTGCCAAGGGCAAGCCCAGCCGCTGCTGCCCAATTGAAGAGAGTGCAGCCCTCATCATAACTCAAATGTGACAATATGGCCCTTTGGGGGACTCTGAGTTTCACATGCCTGGTTTAGACAGCTTGACCGGTGCTGTTTGTAAAATTGGAAGAAGGCATTGCACCCTTGCCATCTTTTGAAACAAGCATTTGCTAATTTCTTTTTCCTAGTTCCTATCACTTAGAATCAAGATAATGAACTATATGGACAGTAATTCTATTATTCTTACTCTTTATTTTGTTTAAATTGATTGGCAGGTCTCAGAGTTCATTCGGAGTTTGCCAGGTTGTGAGGAGCATGGCAAAGTATTCAAAGATGAGGTAAGTATAACAGATTAGTCCTTTGAGTGATCAAGGTTCTTCACTCTTACAGGGTTTCATATAAAGTTTAATTGCCAAAAGATAACATGTCTACATTAAATCAGTCCTGTTTTTAATTTCATTTCTGAAGACAGTCTCTCAGCGTGGTTTTCACCGAATTGTCTTCAAACTGACTTCAGTGAAATAAAATGTGTAATTAATTTTGCCCTAGAAATTCAAATGGAATTGTAATTCTTTCTCGAATCAAGGCTGCATTTTTTAAAGGCATTCGTTTGTTAGAATATTTAAAGTGGCAATGTGACAACATCTAATGCTTGGCAAGTTCAAAGTTTCAATGTGACACACATTTCAGAGAGTGTAATTATTCTTAAAAGCAAGGGGTTTAGTAAAAAGAAATTGGGCATTGATACTAACCTCATTTTTTAATCAATTATGCCCATTTAATATATCAGAATGTTATTTACCGCATGCATAACAGACTTGTGAATTTTTAAATGTTGCTAATCTAGTTCTAGCATTGTAATTCAATGCTATCAGGAAGATGTCAAGTTCTCCATCCCTATTTATTGCTTGTAAAGAAATGAAAAAAAGGGGATGACTAAACTAACCCAGTGGCTTTGATGCCATTGTTGTCTTGATTAAGATAAATAAAGAGAACATTTAGGAAAACAAGAATATTTCTATACCACTGTAATTTAAAATACCAGGATTTCTCTGAAAGAGAAACTCGTGACTTATAATTGGTATGCAGGAATTTGCATATAATCATTGTGACAGATTTCCAAAGCTACATATGAAGGCTGTGATAATCCTTTGAAAAGAGGCTTTGGAACCAACACAAATATCTCATCTTGAATTTGCTTGAAGTGATTATGCAGAAGAAATTACAGACAGCTTCAGAATCAGTGATGCAGCTTTTTTTGAAGAACGTGAAAAGAGCTTTGTACATATTTCAGCATATTCCAGAGCACTTCTTCTAAAGCCTTTACACAGTCCTCCTACATACAGCAAACAACATGCTTCTGGCTTGCTTCTGTATTTTAAGAGATAAATTATTCCTATTAGCCTCACATCCCTTTAGTCCTTTGATATAAGTTAAAATAAACTTGAGCTGAACAGGTACTCAAAGAATTCTGGAATAGAGTTTTTTGGGCAGTTGTCTTTTTTTACAAAACCCATCCTGACCTCTATTCTTATAGCTGAATCACTTATGCTAACTAGAGAGACAGAAAAGATGGCAATCTTGTGGGGGAAACTTGATAAGCATCACTGAGGAACATTTCTCATGCAATAAACAAAGGAGAATTCTATCCACTTTTAAGATTAACAAATTCCATTTCGCTATATCTGTAGTGAATAGTTTGGTCCCATTTTAAATTATTGTTATAGAGTTGAGAGCACATTCATAACTGTGTGGAGTCATTAACTTGTAGATTTTTCTTTTCTTTTCAGCAAATCGATGGAGAAGCTTTTCTTCTAATGACTCAAGCAGACATTGTCAAAATAATGAGTATTAAATTGGGACCAGCCCTAAAAATCTTCAATTCCATCCTGATGTTCAAAGCTGCTGATAAAAATTCTCATAATGAACTCTGATAAAAGATCTACAGGACAACCTCTGCACTCCAGCCAATGTTTTACCCAAAGCACAAAGATCCCGAAAGATAACCTAGGATGAACATTTCAAAGGGAAAAAGTCTAAATGCATGAAATAGAGATACTTTCCAAAAACTAGGGCAACTGGACACTTCTGAGAAGTGCTTAAGGTTTTTAGCAAGATAAAAATTTAGTAGAGCAGGTACTTAAAGTTTGCCAACCTGGTGGTTTTAATTTCCTACAATTAGCCACCTTAATTTAATTGGGGAACCAGTAACTAAGGGAACATATTAGAATCATGGTTATATTAGCCTTTTTAAAGGAGTCACAAAATACATACTTTATGAATTTACCCATTGGATTTAGTTAATCTCTTTGCCCTATCTGACCATTTTCATAAGAAATTGTTCACGATTTAAAAATATTTGAGGTGTAATTAGTTAATGGAAATGGTTAACTCTTTGATTTTGCACTACACTGAAAACTGCTATTGCTTCTGGTTGATTTATTCTAAGAAAACATTGCTGAAGATCAGTGCTGGTTTTTTTAATTATTTTTGCATGGTTAAAACAAAAAGAAATACTTCCAGCAGCATATTTGGTATGAAGTTATTAATAAGATCTACAAAAGTTAATGTAATTATATTTCATGTTGCATTATATTACTTTAGTTCATTCTGTTAAAAGAGATACAAATTAAAGTATAAAAGTAAAAATTAAATAGGCAGAATAAAAATAATCCTGCAGTGTAAAAAAACCCCCACCTTTTTTAAAGAATTAAATTGGTTGAACAGGAATATTAACTCAATAATCTAAAAATAGCAGTAAGGGAAAAGTTAAAACAGTTCTATCAAATTTAAAAGGAATTTGTAAAACTTAGGTCACTTGACTTTAATATGTGCAATACAAGACAATGTGAAACAAGATCATCAAGGGTTATATTGCATTGTTCTGTTCAGTCTTTTTTATAAATGTTGCATCTTTTATATTTTGTTCTGACTTTTTACACTTAAAATTACATTTAAAATTGTTATGCTTCATAACTGCCGAATTGTGGAAGAACTTTTGTATGACTCATTTTTCATGCCGTTGGTTTGTATCAATATTAGTACAGTCATATTTTTTCCACTTGTCATAGTTTTCACTGAAGGTTGTGGCGAATAGTTTACTTCAAAGATGAGAGAAGCCAAAACATTTAAGTGTGTTGCACAGTTTTTGGGGAAACGGAATTCGAAAGACCAGTTGGAAGCAAGACGACCAGCAAGAGCTATGGCTCACCTCCTCCCTTCTCCCAAAGAACATCTACACACATACACACATACACATATATATATTAAATGGGCATATTTCTAGTGCTGCTTTTTCACACTTTCACCTGGTTTAGAAAAGTATCCGTAAACATCCGCTTACACAAATCCTTATGACCATCATCATTCTCTCATCATTTGAGTGCAACATTTCTCTTGGAAGAGAAAGTCGCCTACCCCTCCTTTAGCCCATGTTGTTTACTTTTGGAGTCTGCCTGCAAAGATATGTGAATTGGTCGTATCTTTCTCCTACCCTGCTCTCTGGAAAATTCCTGGCATGAGATGATGCAGGGCAAAGAGAATAGCATGAAGACAGCCATTTTGCCAATTTTCAGCCTACAGAAACAAGGCAGTAGATTCAGGACCTAACATTTATCCCCCCTAATTAATTTATCAAGTGTGTGTGTGTGAATATGTGCGTGAGCATGTGTGCATGTATCTTGAATCGGTTTTAACTCCTGGCAACCTGTATTTTTTCATGGCAACTTTTTCAGAAAGAGTTTGCCCTTGCCTTCTTCCCAGGGCTGAGGGGGAATAACTGGTTCATGCTCAAGGCAAGATCAGAACTCACATTCATCTAGTTTCTAGCCTGATATTATCAACCACTATACTAAACTGACTTATCTTTCTTTGGGGGGGAGGATACATTGAGTCAGTGTTGACTCCTATAGTTTTCCTGACGTTTCTCGGGAATGATTTGCTTGCTTGCTTCCTAGGGTTGAGAGTATGTGTCTGGCCCAAGGTCACCCAATTGGCTGTGTGCCTAAAGCTGGACTAGAACTCAGTTTCCCAATTTCTTGCATTGTGCCTTAAGCACTGTTAGAAGAAAGTTCTGGATTCAAATCTAGGCCAGGTCCCTATAGGACACAGAGGGCAAGTTACTTGGAATAGAGGCCGCTGTTATTTCAACAGCATAACATGCAAAATAGCAGTCAAAAGGTAGATTAGGAACTTAAAGGTTTGAGGTAGTTACCTTTATAGTGAAACCTTTACTCCTCCCAAGGATAGAGTCTGACCTTTAGGAATTGATAAAGGAGAATATTTGTAGCTCAGGGTTGAAATGAGGGGGGCCTTGCTCAGAGAGCAACAATGACCCCTCTTAAGAAATATTAGAAACTAATTAGCTGGATGGACAAAAGGGGATGCTTGGTTAGACACCCTGTTGAGCTTGTGTGGTTTTTCCACTCATTTACCCTATCAGCCAGCTTCCTGCTTAATTAACATTGCAGCTGGAAGTGGAAGTCACATAGAGGAAAGGATCTTTTGTTTTTAAATATACTTTCTGGTATCCTGAAAGAAACATTTACCTGAATGAGCTATCGGATCTCCTTGGCCAGTTTTATCATCTTTGTGTGCCCTAGTGCTGACTTTGAGTGATGGGTCCAAGTTTGGGGAATCTTACTATGTTTGTAAAGAATTTCCATATCCTGAAGGGATTTCTTATGGTTTGGTTGACTTATTGATGCCTGCCAATTTTCTATCAGTTTCCTCCAAAATATCGAACTTGATTTAAAGGTTGAGGTGGTTCTTTATTTTGTGACTTGGACTTTCCTGGAGTCGGACATGGCCAAGATTACAGTGTTATCTGCAGCGTGGATTTGATTTAAATCACGTCTACTTAAATCATGATTTAAATCGCTAGTAAAAAGGCTTGGTTTAAATCAACTTGATTTAAATCATAATTTTTAAAAAGCAACTGTCATCTGTCCTGCAGCAGCTCCTCCTCTGACCTGCTGTTGGCTCATAACTAAACTCCATTTCATGCTGAACGAACTAAATTATTAATGTATCTTATATAGAAAAATGTATTTAGATAGATTTCTACTCCAAAAGCATTTTATTAAAAGAAATTTGATTTAAATTTTAAAAAATCCGATTTTTTTTTTAATTTAAAAAAAAACCATTGATTTTTATCCATCCTGGTTATCTGGCTAGAACAGACCTGAGCATTTTATGGCCCATGGGCTGTATCTAGGCTTATACCTGTCCCTATCTGGCTTACCCATGGGCTAGATTCCTAGAAGGTGTTATGGAGGCTTTTACTTTCTAATAAATAAATAAATAACAGTACAATTCCATATATTCTAACAGCAACTGGCTCTCTTTACAATTATTTAGTGCTTTGTATTTAATGAATTATTACTATCCCTGAGAGAACAATTACATTCTGAAATGTCAGAAGCAAAAGCAGTCTTTATGTCAGAGAAAGCAGGTCTTTCCTTGGTGCTTCTCATTTAACCTAGGAATGACAGCTCAAGAATTCAAATTGAAAAAGTGGGCTAAGTAATAAGATTATTACCAAACAGGAGACTGAACTGCTGACCCTCCTATTTAATACTAAGCAATTAATTATTGCTTAAAATTTCAGAAAGGTAACTGTCAAATAGAATATAAGGAAAATAATCTCCACATATTTGCAGTGATTTAAGGACCAACGTATTTCCCCAAAGATGTTACCTTAGGAGAAAAAACTATTGTTCTCTGTGCCAATGGTCTCCCCCCCCCCCCCGGGGCCCTGGGCCGGAACTGGGCCACGCAATTGGAGGTGAGTGGCAAGTGAGTCTAAATTCATCTAAATTTGCAGCTTCTCCCCAGCACTGGCATCACTGCTTCAGCTCTACCCCAGATCATTAGGCATTAGATTAAATTAGAAGCACAAAGCCTACTGTAAAGGCACAAATACGCAAGGGATCTAGGTTGCAAGCTCCTCCTTGCTCCTTGGTCTGTGGAAAAATTGTCTTCCACAACATTGATCCCTTGTGCCAAAAAGGTTAGGAACCTCTCTTCTAGGCTACCCACCAGATATTCTTCTCTTTACATATCTCATTATTAATACCAGATCAGAAAAGCAAAGTCATCTGGCAAAGTTTTTTTTTGGGGTGGAAGGGGGAGAAATTATTTCAGGACTATATCAGTAGTCAAAAATTTTTAAGAATAAGTGTCATAACAGAATAAATTTTGAATTTTTCCTTAGTGCTAATATAATAAGGTGGGAAATAATTTCCATATTGTTAAAGTGACATCTTTAGAATGAAAAATTAAACTTTTTTCAAATTCTATAGAATCAAGGTTTTTCAGATTTGGCAACTTTTAAGATGCGTGAATCTCAACTCCCACAATGCCATAGCCAGCATTCTGGGAGTTTTAAGTCCACACATCTTAAAAGTTGCCAAGTTTGAAAAACCCTGGTTTAGATTCTATTTAGAATCCAATATAATGAATCTGGGATCTCCCAATGCCCTTTTCGAGGTGAAGTTAGTTAATTTTAGATTTAGATTTTATAAAATTATGACTGAATGTTTTTCATTTAAAGTTTTACGTTCCAAACTGCTATATCATCTCCAAATGTTTTCATATATTTCCAAATGTATTATTTCAGACTTTTTTTTTTACATAGACCAATATCAATTTGAATGTTCCTCACCCAGTGTATTGTTTATTGTGTTCTCTGCATATACTGTAGTTCCAAATTCTCAAGGGCTTCTTATAAATATACGGGTACATTAGAAACTGAAACTATAAATAGTTAAAGGGAGGGAGGAAGAAGGCATAATTCAGAAAAAGGGTTTTAAGCAGTGGTGAGATACAACTGGCTTTACTACCAGTTTGGTGCACGCATGCTTACTACTGGTTCACTGCCACGCAGCTTCTAAACTGCAAGTTTTAGACTTACCAGAGGCAACATGGGTGAGTAGGAAGGCTGCGGAGGTGCAAAAAACAGCTGTTCAGTGTGATTCAGCTGAAAGAAAGGAAAAAAGGAATATAGGATAGGTTAGGGAACGGGCAGGTGGCCAGGGCCAAACGCTCGTTGCCACTACCAGTTCTCTAGTGACCTGGCTGAATAACACCACTGGTTTTAAGAAAGTCCCAATTCAAGAAGAAGGCATGTTAAGATTCACTCTTCACTTACTGTTTTAAGCAGCAGGCACAGTCTGAATGTCAGCTGGGAGGCCACAAAAAGAAGTTATATAAGAATCACTATCTTGGCAGGATAACACAACACCCTGCAAGAAGTGTATAGTGTATAGCACAAAGGGGTGTTTTTCTGGTATCCAAAAAGCCCAGAAACATAGGTGTGGCCAATACAGTGCGATAGTGTTGTAGAGATATAGTTATTTTTGCACTACATTAATCAATGGGAAGTGTGAAGCAATAGTCACTGACCCAAACCATTTATGTTGCCAACAGTAAAATGGCAGGGCAACAAATATGACTCTTCTGCTAGAAAAATCACAATTGAAATCTACATTATTCTAATAAGAACAAATGCTGTTTTTAATAAACATGCTGGAGTGTGAACTGTACAGTAATAATTAAGAAGGGTGTCTCGCAGACTTCTTAAAGTTGGAATACTCTGAGGATTTATCATTTTATTCCTAGTTTTGGCCATTATCCCGCTCTTCTTTCTTTCATCCCATGAATTTCAAACCAACCCTTCATTTATCCCAGTGTCAGATTCCTCACTGTGAACATTGTTAATTTATTGGGCTGTGCATTAGTTAGTTTTACCAAAATGCATTTTTTTAGAGTGGTCACAAGTGGGAAAATAGCAATGTAACCCTAAATCAAAAGGCAGCTCTACTATTAAATGAAATGAAGTGTTACTCTAAGCCCGTGATGGCGAACCTATGGCACGGGTGCCACAGGTGGCATGCAGAGCCATCTTGCTGGGCACACAAGCTGTTAGCCAACTTACCTCCAGCTGAGCATGCACATGTGATTGTGCATGCATGCATATGTGATTGCAGAAACCCAGCTGGTCTTAGGGCCTCCGCAGTGCATGCGTGCCATTGCAGCTGGAAATTCAGCTGGTTTTTGGAGCGCTCCTGTGCATGCACACGTGACTGCTCATGTGAGTGAGGGCCTGTGTGCAACATGCATGCATTGCATGTGCAAAGCTGCAAACATGCACAGATGGTGCAGTTGCACATGCAGTGCATGTGGAGGAGCCGCACACAAGTGCGGATGGCACACACAAAGCACGTACTTTTCGGCACTCGGTAAGTAAAAAGTTTGCCACCACTGCTCTAAGCAATGGAGAGGGATAGGATCATGTCCCCATCAACTGTCTTTCCAATCCACCATTTGGGAATGTATTTATGTATCATATTTACATGTTGCCCATCTCACAGAAACATGACTCTGGGCAATGTGCAATAAAATAAAAAACAATTAGAAAATATTAAAACATAAACATTGTAATTAAACAAAAACCTAAAAGGTAGGAATAGCATAGATGTTACAATCAATGTAGCCGCTTCATTAAACCCCAATTTTAGTGAAAGCTCCAAGTCTGTGGACATAACCACATTTTAAGGGACTTCCAGAAGGACATCAAGGATGGTGCCAGTCTCACTGGGAAGGCAATGTGATGTGTCCAAGGGCTGGCACCATCACCTGGGTCCTGCCAAACGAAGAACTCTAGCAGACAAAGGCATCCCTTTGTAAGCATTTTTCTATCCATAGTATCACTGGAAAACTGGAACCTTTAAGTACATTCCAGAGAATTAAAAACACTACTTATTTATCATTATCTCCTGGACCAGAAATGCCTTATTTGATGCTAATTTGGTGCCTATTTAGTTATGCATTTAATTATCTGGAGAAAGAATCCCTCCTTACAATCACCACAATTAAGTAATTTAAACATTGGTTTGAGCAGTTGATAAATCAACTAAGAAAGATTATTATAGTGTTACTAACTAAAGCTAATCTCATCAGTAACTACAGAAGAATACAACTAGTAATTATCAAAGTAGCTTTAAAACTGAATTAGCATACATGAAAAACACAGGATTAAATTCCTTAAAATTAGAGGGAACTATATTTAAAAAAAAAATAAACTATGACTGTAGGTAGATTCTTAGAATACACTGCAACCAATCAAATGTATTAAGAGCAACATTTCATTCAAAACTAACATGATTAACTCCGGTTTCCTTATAGCTTTCTTTGTATAAACAAATTGCAAAAATCAAGGATAAATTGGGAATATATTAGCAGAATCTGAGCATCTTCCAGATAGAGATTGTAATTTCCAGAATTCCCTGTTATTTTAGCCATTCTTGGAAGTACTTCCAAAACCTGGGTAATTTATTCAAAATTTGGTACAAACCCCTTACCTAATCATAACAGGGATATTTACATTTGTAAAGTGTTTTACCTACACTGGATAAAAAGGATTTTCTAATAAGCAGCTTTGGGTAATAAAGGAAAATGTTTGGGAAGCACTGTATTACGGTTTCAATACACCTGGAAATTACCAGGTAGGGGAAGGGAAGGCTAGGCTATCTTCTAGTCATTATCTTCAGGACCATATTCCATAAAATATCTTTCTGTGAAAGTGCTATTATTTCTAAGCATTCATACTTCAGTAGCATTGGCACCTTGTCCCTCAGCTCAGAGGTATTGCATTATCAGACACTTATTTGCATATAGTCCAATAAAATGAAGGCACACAGCCATTAATAAATACATGACTATCTACTAGAAAATTAGAGTCCCAGAATGTGGCAACACCTGTTAGATCTTGTCTGAGCTTGAAGCTAAGCAGAGTTTGGCGTTGTTGGTTTGAGTGAAAATTCTCTAGAAAATACCAGGGTGTAGGATATATTAGGAAGTTGAAAAACATGCTGGGAAAAGCTCATGGCAAATCATCGTGACCAAGGAAACACTGTGGTTCAATTAGAGTATTCACCAGGGACAAATTCAACTCTTCAGAACAACCGAGAGACATATCTTCAATTACTGTCCATGCAGAGTTAATTAAGAATGTTGAAAACATTACAGGTCAAGTTTATGGGACATAATGTCCTCTCGTTGAAGTCCTCCTACATTTTCTGAATTGTTCCCACAAAGTAAAATCTGGAGTATTGGAATGGCACACTCTGGAGTGGGAAGAAATAGTATTCCAAACCAGATATGAAACAAAAATGTAATTTCATTTAAAGAAATTTATAGTCTTTAAATGAAAATGAAAAATGAAAGAAATATGATCAATTTTCCTCCTACCTCTGAAGTCACTCTGTATCCATCTCTTTTCACTCAAGAAGGCCTTTCCTTCCTGAATTTTAAGTCACTATCAATGGAGTTTTAGGATTCAATCTTGGATTCCTTTTAGAAATAAAAAAAAGACTTATTATTCTCAATTGGGTAGAATGGCTACTTTGGTTGGAGGTGGTTTTTATTTGGTTCAATAAAAAAGATCCACCTTTTTCCTTCTCCGGCACAGACAGTAAAATGGGTTTGATAATTAGTACTTTCTGTTTTCTGATCCCTTCATAAAATGGATGAGAAGAACAAGATGTCTTCCAAATTCCCATTATTGTTGTCTCATCTACTTCTAGCTTCCTTCTTACTAAGATGACACAGTAAGATAGAGTCAGCAATTTTGTGGTACATACTATATCCTCAGGAACCATTCTAGGCATTCAGTAGAACTCAAGCAGATTAACTTTAATTACTCAATTCCAATAGAGCTTCTACTCAACTCCAGGCTATGAAAAAATCTGGAAAGGCTAAAGTATTTTTTTTAAAGGAATGTAATTCCAGCCCATGAACAAACTACTAGACTTAGTGCATCCCTACATTTAGCACATCCCATTCTAAAACAAGGTTAATGAGAATGTGTGTGTGTGTGTGGTTTATAAATGAATAAATGAAAACCCAGTCTATTGCATCTCTTCCATAAAAATGTAATTACCTATTTAATTCAAGAGAACAACCATAAAACAGAACTGCATTTTAATATTCACAAATCCACTTTTGTCGTTATCAAGGAAAGGGTATGCCTGCAGCAAATAATTCACTATATTGTTCTACTGCTGACTTATAGGATATATATGTTCATCTTTTGTGCAAGACAAGTCAACTTGTTTAAAGTTCTTTATGGAATTTATTAACTTAAATGCAAACGAAAAAAGAAAAGGCACTAAAATCAATGGTTTTTTCTGTCTTTCTATCTGAACCAGTTGCCAGGAAAACTGCAGAGACTTGTCCAGGCAGTCTCTGAGACATTGTAGAAAACAAAGAATATATATAGTATATGTACTGTATATGTATATATGGAAAATCAGACTGTTTGACTCTTTTCTATTGCTTAAGCATTGATTTAGCTTCTACTTTCAGGGGGTCCTCTAGTCAGAATAAATTATCTAAGCACCCAGGCTACATCTATCAGAAGCAAGTAAAAACCTCTTATCTCTTGGTTTTCTTGGATTGTCGTAATCTTCTGAAGTACTCTTAAGGTAGCTTTCAGACATGTTGAAATACATTTCTTATAACTCATGCCATCTAGCAGGTCTGGAGAATAGCAGATGGTAAAAGTTGTCATAAAAAATAAAGCTATAGGAAACTTATTGTAATACAATATTAAACCATCTTCTCATGTTTCTTACATGTTAAGCTTATGTCATTATCTCATTACTTCTAATAATAGATGTTTCCTCTACCAAACAGCCCAGCAGATAGTCAGGTCTCTTTCAATTCACCTGACTGCTGATGACATCACAGATCCATCTGTGCAAAAGTGGTTTGCCATGGCTTCTTTCAGGATGACTATTTTACTTCCTGGTCTAATCTGCAATATCAGTATTCCCTAATTATCTTCTATCCAAGTCTTTACTACTACAGACTCGGCTCAGTTTCTCTAGGTCCAGATAAATTTGGTTAGGGTAATATAGTCAACTTCAGCTGCTTTAAGATGTTGGTTGGGGAATTCTGGGAGTTGAAGTCAATGTATCTTAAACATACCTGAGAAACATTGGGCTAAGGGCTACTACCTAGGATTCACTTAGTATTAACTGAAACACCTATGAGTAAAATTTGTTATCATTGAACTTTCAGTAAGATATTGACTATCATGCTGCACATCTTTCAGTGATTATACAGTTGCCAAGTGTTACTTAAGAAATATTTTGGATACTACCATCAGCTTTCTTCTTCAGGCGTTAAAATCTGGCAAATTGCCATGAAGGATGCCAATTACAGGGTGTCCCAAAATAAATGAAACCCACAACATTTCCAATAAATATGCTGGTTTTAACGGTGTTGTTTATATTTTTCAGATTTGTTAGCAGTTATGAATAACAATTATTAGTTTAAAACCCCATGGTTTGAAAGTTAGAAGAAAAAATTGACAGAGTGATTGATAACTTTGTTCGCCGCCTATGAGACGGAATGGTGGTCACTTGGAGCATGTATTTAAATAAACTTTAAAATTTAGCTAAAGGCCCAAAACTTTCAGTACTCATTTGTTATTATATATTTCTGTTATTGTATATTTATATATTTCTGAGCTCACAGAAAATGTTAAAAATTTTAACGTATTTTGTTTTAGTAATCGTAATCGAATTAATGGGTTTCATTTATTTTGGGACACCCTATATCTCAACATCTGTGATAGATAATGGTTAGGTCATTTTTCCAGGCTATCAGCTTGATATCTTGATATCTCCCCTTGAAAAGCATCTGGAAGCTGCAGTTGGTTCAGAATGCGGCCGCACGGGTAATTATGGGAGCTTCTAGGAACTCCCACATTACACCCTTCCTGCGCAAGCTCCACTGGCTTCCTGTGGCCTTCCGGGTGCAGTTCAAGGTGTTGGTGCTTACCTTTAAAGCACTCCATGGCTTGGGACCCGGGTACTTACGGGACCGCCTGTTGCCATCATCAGCCTCCAGCCAACCAGTGCGCTCCCATAGGGTTGGCCTCCTCGGGGTTCCATCGTTGGGACGGTGTCATCTGGCAGCCCCGAGGGTACGGGCCTTCTCTATGGCTGCACCCTCCCTGTGGAATGAACTTCCCCCGGAGATTCATACTATTACGGATCTCCAGCGTTTCCGACGTGCCCTGAAGACCCACTTATTTCAACTAGCCGGCCTGGCCTGATACCATGGGATTTTAAATTTAATTTTATTTTATTTTAAATGTAATTAATTTTAAATTAAATTTTAATTGTTTATATTTTAATTGTTTATCTGATTTTAATTGATTTTTAAATTATATGATAATCTTAATTAAGACAGCCTTCATTTAATTATTTTAACAGATTTTAATTGTTTATTGTACTCATGTTTTATTGGCTGTGCACCGCCCCGAGTCCCTAGGGAGAGGGGGCGGTATATAAATCAAATCAAATAAATCAAATAAATAAATTCAGAAACTTGAACTTATGGTTTATAATTCTTTTTTTCCCCTTACACAAAAACAATTATATTGGGACTTCATAGCAGTCATTTGTACACAACATGTTTCAGAACCACCTATCAATTCACCTTCAAAGTACAATAACTTACAACTAAAATGAATGCTACATATAGAGGGACTTATTAGTTCTCTCTCCTATAGCCACATATTTTCAGGATCAATTAGCACATCCTTTGCCCTCATATTGCTATATGAATGAAGAAGCCATTCAATAGTGCAGCAATTGAAGAAATTATTTAAACTGTCATTATTAATTTTTTTTTTAAATGAATTTTCTGTAAAGTTGACTATGATCATGGACTTTATGTATGTAGCCTGAAACTATAAAGACATTAATTAAAACTCTTTTGGAGAGAGAAGGAACATTAAACTTCTTTTGGAGGAAGGAGAGAAATTAAACTTCTTTTGGAAGGAGTTGGCAAATTCAATCTTTTTTGAAGGAAGGCGAGGAATTAATTCAATATGTTTTGGAGGCTTTTGAGATCTGCAGTAGGACATAGCTACAGTACCTATGCAAGGCTGACTGACTGTTGTCTGGGAAAAAAGGCACAAGCTCAGCTTAATTGCAGCAGCCGGACCAAGAACTTCTTCATGTGGTGCTCCTGCTCAACACCACACAATCTTTGCATCTGCAGTTAAGCTGAGGCAATGTGCACGTTTGACACTTCTGTATTAAGAAAATCATATAAGTGAAAGATTATTAACCAAAATCATGTAGCATTTAAAAACAAAATTACAATATGGTGATCATAATATGGAACTGAGGCAGGAGGATGCAGAATCCAAGTCCACATTCAGCCATAACTCTCAAGGGAAGAATTTGGACCAGTTGTGATCTTTTAGCCAAACCTACCTTACAGGATTATTGTGGAAATAAATTGAGTAAGCTCTCAGGTAGTTCTCATTTAGTGGTCCTAATTAGGACCAGCAATTCTGTTGCTAAAAAAAGTAGATATTAAGCAAAATACCTCTGCTTGCTCAGCGACTGCAATTCCAGAAATCTCAATTTCAGTCATTAAGTGGGACATAATGTGACCGTAATTTGCAACCTCCTGTCAGCTTCCCTACTGGCTTTGCTTCTTGGAAGTCAGCTGTTGTAAATGTGCAATGTTTGCCACTTGCCTGAATCAGTCGTGTCATTGCAGGGGCTTGCAAATGTGAGGACTGGTTATAAGTTTCTTTTTTCAGCACTTTGTAACTTCAAACAGTCACTAAACAAATTGTCATTAAGTGAGGACTATCTGTATATACAATGCAGTGTCTATTTTTAAAAAAACAGGCAGAACATGTGATTATTATAAAACACTATTCCCTTACGCCTGTTTTAGAGGGGGTTTTTTTTTTGGGGGGGGGGGCACTCCAGTTTCCTATTCTAATATTCTAAGAATATTCAATTTATCTCTTTCCCGTACCCTCATGATTTTTTCTCCATACTGCTTATTCTTGAGTTAATAATGATTCCTGACTGTTCTCTTTCATTTTCACCTTCTGAATTCTAGGGATAAGAAATGGTCCTTCCTGCACCAGTGCTACAGTTCTTAATTAATGCAGTTATTATGATTGCTAAAGGAGGGGGGAATCAAACAGTTAATTTGAGGAAGTCAGATTTCTTTTATAAACTACTCACATAAACCAAACCAGCAACCCACTGATTAAAACATTTGGAAAAGAGATTTAGATTATTTTAAAAATGGGACGGACTCTGTGGGACTCAAACGGGTACACATACATTCTGATGGAGTAGGAGAAGGATGTAAGGAATGTGTGAAAATTACAAATTTAATTAAAAGTCAGGAATGTACAGCAGGAATGATGAATCCCATTCTGGCAACCAGCTGTGAAAAGACAAAAAAGGAGCAGCTCGTGTATTCTTTCCTTGCAAGCAATGTGAGTGAGGAGAGAATTTCCACTGCTACTCAACCTGCTATTCAGTCATCACAGCACTCTATCTGTATAACATGCAAATGCTTATGGCAGGTTGCTATAACATGAGGCTTCTGTTCTTGGTGACAACTGTAAACTCAGATGTGTGTCAAATTCAAACTTACAATAACTCCCATCAACTTTAAAGTTATGGAATCCTCAAAGATTCAACTAAGACTCAATTTTTCAGTAAAGACACTATTTTCTATCTGCTTCCTTCATTTAAAAAGGTAAAAACAAAAACTCTTTTGAGTGTATTGAAGACATTAAAAAATCAAGGCCTTATTTTTCTGATTAGAGAGGCTAACCAAACCAAAGAGTTCTCTCCAAGGTACCCTTGTTTCTTCTCCAGGAAAGGTGAGCCTTTGTAGTAACAACTTATAAGGTTAACCAGGTCATGATAGAAAGCAATTGTGTAAACTAACAAAGTATGCAATTTCTGTTTCCTGTATCTGTTTGCTTTTCTCATATTTCCCTCTGGGTAAATCATGACCAGACTCCCAGACTATTCTCATAGATCAGCTTTTGTTTCTAGAGAGGAAGTGACTATGAACTGTAGTGGGAGGCATCTTACTGCAGTAGTTGAACAGGTTTTATCTTGAATTATCTGCGTCCTCTTTGCTTCCAAGACAGTCAGCGTGTAAAGTAGAGGCTAGAGATAATTATGACACAACACTAGCAAGGCTGAGATCATGAAATTATCTAAGTAAAGGAAAGGGTAAAGAATAGAAATAATGCTCAAGTTACTTTGCAACACTGCAGATAATAACTAGCATCAGTTGAAAAGGTTTATTGAAAATGCATCCATTCAATTCGATATGAAACGTACAGTGTATATAGTATAATGGTGATACATTCAGAATAGAATATCTTGGTGCTGTCTGCCTAATCCAATAGTCTCCTCAAACATTCTGTACTGCTATAGTAAGCCATATATGTTCTTTGCCATAATCTCATCAAGACACAGGCTCCAATCCTCTGTGTAATTTACTGGGACCAAAATCAATTGAATTCTTCTCCAAACTTATAGAGTTTGGTGGTATAAATCTTTATTCCAACATCAGTGTACTGACATAAATCTAGGACAAATCCCAAGAACAATTAATCTATGCTTGGATTCTCCAGGCATTCAGCTGATATGAGTTTCCATCATAAACACTGAAGGGAGAATTTGATTTGACATTCTACCAGTCAGAAAACAGATTATAGAACTACACATTTTATAATTTAGACTATAAACTTTGTATTCCCCGTGCAAAATGGTCCTACAATGGTTTTCTGAGTTTTAAAGTAATTATTTAGTTTTGGTACAGTATTTGCCTTTCCAAGCAACATATTTAAGCTGCATCTGAGTGTAACAAAATGGGATGTACAATAATGAACACTTACATATGCAAAAAAGTATTGGTGAATCACAAATGGGCACACTTTTCATGAAAATCCCAAAGGTGCTTTTCAAAAGACAACTGGACTTTCGTGGTTTATTCCTTTGAAAACTATCATAATTGAAGAAGCTTGCTGGATGAGAAGCAAAACATTTTCTAAGGAAAAAACTATCTAATTCCAATCCTCATATCCATTTTCTAAAGAATAGTGTGACAAGCCTGAAACAAAACTAACTAAATTCAAAGAGAATTAAGAAGAGGGAAAAAAAATCTGCAAAGATTCCTTTCAGGCTTGACAGTAGCATTCCTGCAGAGAGAAATGGTGTGCAGTCTGGGGTCATCCTGGATTCCTGGTTGTTGTGCAAAGAGCAGGTGAAAGAATCTTGGCACAAATCCATCTTGTGCGCTAATTGTACCCAGTCTAGATCAAAAGACCTATTCACAATCATTTATGCTTTGGTAACCTCATGATTGAACTAATGCAATGTGGTATATTAAATTACTTGCAGGACCACCTATCTCAAATTGAATATGCTTGTTCCATGAGATCCAACATGGTGGACATGCTCCAAATCCCCTCCATAAAACAATGTCATCAGGAGAAAAGCCTTTTCTGTCATAGTGCTTGCCCTCTATAACAGTGGTGGCGAACCTATGTCACAGGTGCCAGAAGTGTGCCACAGCCCTCTCTGTGGGCACGCACACCGTTGTCCCAGCTCAGCTCCACTGCATTTCTCCATGGCATTTCTCGTCATTGTTTGCAGGGAAACAGAAGTTTCCCTGCAAACAACAAACAGAAGCTAGCAAAAGAAAAAGATCTCACCTCTTGCAGAGCTGCCAGTGTTGTGATGCCCCACCTCCTACCTGCCAGCTGGTTTTTAGGTGTCCGCCATGCGCATAAGCACAAAATAGAGAGAGAGAGTTGCAGTTTGGGCACTTGCCATCACTGCTCTAGAACAGGGGTGGGCAATTGTGGCTCCTTCATGGCTCGTGGACTTCAACTCCCAGAATTCCTGAGCCAGCATGGCTGGCTCAGGAATTCTGGGAGTTGAAGTCCACTAATCATGAAGGAGCCATAATTGCTCACCCCTGCTCTAGAACATCTTGCCACCCTACCTGTTATGATTCAAATGTCCCCAACCATGTTGACTTTCTGTAAATCTTAAGGTCTCACTTTCCTCCACAAGTATTAGGCCAAGGAAGGATGCCTTTGCAATAATTTTCTCTATTACACAGAACATGACAGAATCTGAAAAGAAAGATGCTACATAACCAGAATAGAACTGACATCTATGTTCCTCTTCAAACAAGCTAAAGACAAGAAAAAAAAATTCTTTAAAAGGACATGAAGCTTTCTGCCATGAAGACCGATTCTGTTTTGTAGTGTAATTCTAAACTTGATTTTAATTTAATTTCAAAGCCAAAACTGAATTATTTAGAAAAGAAGAAATATGAACGCTGTTGGCTGTTTTCATTTCAAAGGGGGCTGGTTCAAAGGAGCTTCAATTGATTTTTTTTTTAGTTCCTTGCATAGTCTTCACAACAGTATATTTATTGTGTAAAAGCCCACTCCAAAGACTGGGTGGACTCTTTTCAAGCTATGCAAACAAAGCTTGGTTTCAAGTTCTGACACATAAGACTGGAAATTTCCTTATTTGGCCACTGATATAACTACTTTTTGGCTCTATTTCTATTGCCTTCTACACCTGGCTCTCCACCACATGAGAGATGATTGGTTACTTTAATCCATTATATAGAAATAACTTGTTCACCTTTTCCAATTTCTCTCTATGTACCCAGTTGATAAGTGCTGGATTTCTCCTAAGTTATAAAAATGATTTGTTCAGTTTTGATACAGTATTCTGTGAGAACTGAGCAATTATGCTTTGTAAGCATGCAAATAGTTTTGTTTTGGTACAAGGGCAAGCAAGATGTTTGAAGGTCACAGTGTACTTTCAAACACTTCCTTTGCATGCTTATCTGCTGTCTGTTCCATTTTATTTCATCAAAATAATTAATATATTTATATATTAGTAATAAAAACAATATATAGAAAGCAGGATACAAAGATTCAGCCTCTAGTTTCATATTTCTTTCTGGAAAACCCTGAAAAGCCACATAAAAATTTATTCACTTTCATATAATTGAATGTTTTGAGACAGTATATTAATGATTTGATGAATAATTAAATTTCCTACTGTAGCCATTTTGGCCATGCATAATCCCCTGTTCTTATAATATCAATGTCTTAAAAACAATTGTCTGTATCTGGAAAACAGCTAAGGGTGTTGTGAAAAATCAGCCACATACTGTTTATTCAGCATATTCACTATGGTTAAATAAATATAGATTAGCTTTTTTCCAGTTCTCATATATTTCAGATATACTTGATTCCAACTCTCAGGTTTTGTGAACTTTAGGAGTTATAGACTTGTCTATTTTGGTGCTTTCCTCCTTCAAGTCCCATTTGACCTCTGTTACCAAATTGTTTCTTTTGCATCAGACTTTCTCTGGTTCCCTTTGATGAACTACCTTCAAAAGCAGATCTCCAAAATCTGCCATTCTACCTGCTTTTAATACACCCCCTAGCAAATAATATCTGAGTCCACTTCATAGATAACATTTTATATTCATAGATAATTTTACCCATTCCTTTAGCCACAACAATCCCGCTGCTCTATAGTATAATTCCCACTTTGGGAGTCCAAGTCCCC